>JAANYP010005412.1:386341-423983 GCA_020465985.1 Centrapalus pauciflorus | reverse complement strand
ATCATAGGACTCAGCAACAGGCAGATGAAGAGCCTCCCTCAGAAGATCAACTGTTATCTCAATGGATTGAGTTCCATTAAGAATAGTTCCTTTGATGACCTTAGTGTTGGGATTGTAGGAGCATGTGTACTAGAATTCATACACCATCTCCTGGTACAGGACACCAGGAGATGCAGTCATGGCGTAGTTCAACGGATGAACTTTTAGAAACTCCACCATTTGGTCATAGCCCTTCCCCACATAGTTTTTGGGGATTGTGAGGTTGGCAATGTAGTTGGTGGGCTTAATGGTCAGCATTGTGGTGATTGATGAGTGTTTGACAACATCCTCACCAACGAACACTGGAAGAAAGGGATTAGGTCTGTGAGCCATTTGGGAAATTTTTGAGGTTGAGGAAGCAAAGGACACTTAGTCGATTTTAGGGTTCTTGAGAATTTCTGGAAGTGATGAGGAGGACGAAGATGAAACTGTATTTAGGTATTTATAGGATTTGAATGTGAGTGTGTAAGAGAGAGAAGATTTTGGGCGGTTTGATTTGAAAAAGTCGTTAACGGAAAACGGAACGGTTGTCCATGTCAGACCGTTTGTCAGACCACTCGATTTTTTTAATCACTTACACACGTAATCCACATTATCCGCAGTAATTAAGTTAAATAAAACATTAATTAAGTAACTTAATTGTGAAGAAAGGTAATTAAAATATTTGGTCTAAGTTGTTGGTCAACCCTGTGATGAGCAGAGTCAACATATGTTATCCATTCTTCAAGCTGTTCTCCCTTCAAACTGTGCCTTCAGCCTGTTCTCATTTGTGAGAACAGGTTGGGTTCAATTATTTGAACAGGTTACAAGACAAAGGCTTGTAAGGCAGTGTGAAGGAATGAACAGGTTGAGGATTGAACCATCAGAGCAGGCTGGACTTACAACCTGTTTGTTGTTCAGCCTGTTCTGTGCTCAAGCTGTTCAAGTTTTTCAGAAAAATGACTAAGTATAGAACATGCATAGCCTGTTCTGTCTAAGCTGCTCTGAGAGACTTGAGCAGTGTGAGACATATAACTTCATAGACCTGAGAGAACACTTAGTCACTCTTATTTAACATGCCCAGCTTGCTGACAAGGTAATTAAACCTTGTTTCATCCAGAGGTTTGGTGAAAATGTCTGCAAGCTGTTCATTTGTGGAAATAAAACTTACCTCCACATTACCTTTCTGAATGTGATCCCTGATGAAGTGATGTCTGACTTCAATATGCTTTGTTCTGGAATGAAATACTGGATTGTTGGAGATGGCTATGGCACTTGTGTTATCACACAGAATAGGAGTTTTCCTATACACAAGGCCATAGTCTTCAAGCTGATGCTGCATCCACAGAATCTGCCCACAGCAGCTTCCAGCAGCAATGTACTCAGCTTCAGCAGTAGAAGTGGACACTGAGTTCTGCTTCTTGCTACTCCAACTGATCAACTTTCCACCAAGGAGTTGACATCCACCTGTTGTGCTTTTCCTATCTAACCTGCAGCCTGCAAAATCAGAATCTGAATAGCCTGTTAGTTCAAGGCTTGAGTTTTTGGGATACCAAAGACCTAAACCTGGTGTACCCTTCAGGTATCTGAAGATTCTTTTAACAGCAGCTAGATGAGATTCCTTTGGATCAGCTTGGAACCTAGCACACAGACAGGTGGCAAACATAATGTCAGGTCTACTAGCAGTTAAGTATAGCAAGCTCCCAATCATGCCTCTGTAAGCTGTTACTGAAACAGCTTTGCCACTGGCATCAGCAACCAATTTTACATTTGTTGCCATTGGGGTTTTAATAGGAGAACTTTGATCAAATTTGCACTTTTTCAATAGATCTAAAGTGTACTTTCTTTGATTTATAAAAATTCCAGTTGAGGTTTGTTTAACCTGTAATCCTAAAAAGAAAGTTAGTTCTCCCATCATACTCATTTCATACTTAGATTTCATGAGTAGTGAAAAATTCTTGCATAACTGCTCATTAGTAGAACCAAATATTATGTCATCCACATAAATTTGAACAAGCATAATGTCAGATTTCACTTTCTTTATGAACAGTGTAGTATCCACTTTACCTCTGGAATACCCATTGCTTATAAGGAACTCAGTAAGAGTGTCATACCAGGCTCTAGGGGCTTGTTTGAGACCATAGAGAGCTTTGTCCAACTTATAGACAAAACCTAGATGTTGTTCATTTTCAAAACCTGGAGGCTGCTTGACATAAACTTCTTCTTGCAGCTTACCATTCAAAAATGCACTCTTCACATCCATTTGAAATACCTTAATGCTCTTATGAGCAGCGTAGGCTAGATACAGACGAATTGCTTCTAGCCTAGCCACAGGAGCAAATGTTTCATCATAGTCAATTCCTTCCTCCTGTCTGTAGCCCTGAGCAACCAGTCTTGCCTTATTTCTAATGACATGACCTTGCTCATCCATTTTATTCCGGAAGACCCATTTAGTGCCAATTATAGTTTTACCTTTAGGAGCAGGGTCCAGCTTCCATACATTGTTTCTCTCAAACTGATTGAGCTCTTCTTGCATGGCAGTGATCCAATTGGCATCTTTTAATGCTTCATCAACCTTCTTTGGCTCCATCAGTGAAACAAAACTAGAGAACATGCAAAAGTTCCCTAAGCTGTCCCATCGTGTTTGTATCCCTTTGTTGATGTCACCAATTATTTGATCATTGGGGTGACACCTGATCCACTTAGGATCATTTTTCAATGATGATTCACCTGCGTTGTTAACATCTTCAGCAGGTCCTATTGAACAGCTCTCAAGATTTTCAGACACACTGATATCTTGAGCCTGTTCACTTGTTGAAAATGTCTGACCACTGTTGAACATATCAACAGAGGAACTGGGAAAATCAGCATTGATAGGTTCTGGACATGCAGTTGTAATTAGGTCAGTACATTTATTCACACAAGGTGTATTGACATAATCATCATCATGTCCATCATGATTAACAGGTTCCACACTGGGTGTAGTGGAAGCTTTTGAGCCCTCTTCATTGTTTGAATGCATCAGATCATCAAAGTTAAATTCTCTTGAAGCTGATTCAGGAACAGCTTTAGTGGAGGCATTCTTGGACTCTTCAAAGGTGACATTGATAGATTCATCTATCACCTTTCTTTTGTTGTTGTATACTCTGTAGGCTTTGGAGATAGCAGAGTAGCCAACAAACACACCTTCATCAGCTTTATGTTCAAACTTTGACAGCTGGTCCCTTTGATTCAGAATGAAACAGGGACATCCAAACACATGGAAATAACTGACATTTTGGCTTCCTCCTTTAAGCAGCTCATAGGGAGTTCTTGATTGAATCTTTTCACCAGCTTAAGGATCCTGTTTTGGGTGAAGCCAGGCATGTTAACATCTTCGCCCAAAAAATGATGAATGTAAACCTGATGCACACAGCATGGTTCTGGCAGCTTCAATGAGAGTTCGGTTTCTTCTTTCAGCAACTCCATTTTGTTGAGGAGTTCTTACAGCTGAAAAGTTTTGAGTGATTCCTTTCTCTTCACAGAAGTCTTCAAGAGTACTGTTTCTGAACTCAGTACCATGATCACTTCTAAGCTGCTTTACTCGGGCAGAGTTCAGCATTTCTATCTTTTTGACAAATCCAATAATTTCTCTAGCAGCCTCTCCTTTGCTCTTTAGAAAAATCACCCATGTGTACCTGGAGAACTCATCAACCATTACTAGAGTGTATCTTCTTCCTCCTAGACTTGGGACATTAACAGGTCCAAACAAGTCCATGTGATTAAGAAAGTGGAGTATCAATAGAAAAAAATTATTTGTTTGGATTTTTTAAAAAGATGTTTTTCTCTTGCTTGCCTTTTCTCACAAGCTGTGGCTAATCTATCCTTAAGCAAAAAGTTCATAGAAGGCAAACCTGTCACCAACTCTTTTCTTACAGGAGTTTGTTGATTGGTTTCTTGAATCAGATGTGACAGTCTTCTGTGCCATAGCCAGTGCAGATCAGGCATTTGTTTTTGTGAGAAAACAGGTTTCCAGTTGTGGGAGTCTCAGAATGCATATCCACAACATAATTACACCTTTCTTTCGGTTGAGCACAATAGCACAAACTTTGCCTTGGAATTCAATATGTAACCCAGGGTTGCTCTCCAAATTTAAAAAAAACCTTGTAGCCAGCCATCACCCAGTTGGCTTATGTAACAAGGTTATGTTAGTCCCAAGCACAATAGGCTTACCTTTTGAACACTGCCAAGCACCAGCTTTAAGAATTCGCATATCCTCAGTGGATCCCTGTACATTGTCACCAAAGGTGGACTTTTGGCCCTTTTTCTAGGACCTGGAGTTCACTCAGCAATTCTTTACAACCCTGTCATGTTGCCCTGAGAGCCCACTTGTCCAAGTACCAAACCTGGGAAGGTTGTTTTTCCTGCAGAGTGATAAGAGAATTATTAGTCATTTTTAGGGGAACTCATCACAGAGATGAGTTCTCCTACTTCATCAACATTTGTTGATGGACTTGAAATATCCACACTAATATTCCCTATTTGAATGGTATCAGCTTTAATACCACTTTCAGTGACTGTGACATTTCCAACACTGCTTGTAACAGCTGTGGTGGAAACAGCAGAGTCAACAGGCCTCATGTCCTCAGATTCAGGACAATCCTTGGCCAGATGTATCTTCTTCCCACATTTGTAACATTTTCTTTTTTTAGGGTTTTTGAAAGAAGATCTTTCAGAAACACATTCTGAGTTATTTTTGTTGATTCTTTCAGCAGTTTTAGCAGTTTTATTACTTTTTCTTGAATCAACAGCTTGAGTGGATAGTTCAATAGCCACAACTTTGGCTGCCTCTTCTTTCCTCTTTTTAGGAGGACAGATGTCAAAGACAAGGAGCTTGATTGGCTTTTGAGCTTCCACAGGTTTGGGAAACTTATTCCCAATTATCTCAGTTTGAGCAATGGCTTTCCCTTTGCCCCTACTGAATTGTGATTTATGCTGCCTATCAGCATATTCACTGTGTCTGGTTTTGAAAAGCTTATTCTTATTTGAAACCAGTTTACCACTATGATTTGAAAACTTATTTGAAATCATAGCAGTTTTGTTTTCAACATGAGACTTACCCTTGTTGAAAACAGGCTGCTTACTTTTTGAAAACTTGTTTTCAAAGTGTTTAGCATCAAAAGGATTAACACGCTTTTTACCATCAGCTTTGGACTCAGAACCTGTTTTGTCAACAGGTTTAGTATCCACCACTTTAGTTTGAACATGTTTTCCTTTCTTTTGCTTGTGTGAACCAGCAGAGCACTTAGCAGGCTGACTTGATGGAGAACAAATTCCAACATCAGCTTTTGAACTAAATTCACACAAGCTGTCAGTGTTTTGAGGCCTGACAAACCTATTTGTTGAGATTAATTTACCATTCACATTTTGAATGAATGTGTTTGGAAGTTCACCAAGAGTGGATAAATCTTCTTTCAGATTATTGATCTCAACAATGGAAGCTGCTGTGTCAAGATCCCCTCCAAGATAGGCTTGGATTTGTGCAAGAATCTGTTGACTTATACAATGGCTGACTTTTTGTGCAGATTGGCACCAAGAGTCAACTATCTTTTGAAGCTTAGCATGCTTTATATCTGTTTCTCTCTTTTCTTCCAGTAAAATAGAGTTGATGTGTTTTAATTCATCAAGCTCAGTTTCCAACTTATGGAAACGGTCCAGTTTACTAGATTTAGTTTTAAGATCAGTTTTAAGCTTAGAGATTTCAGATAGTAAAGCATCATGCTTCTCAACAGCAGCTTTTAGATCAACAAGCATATATTCAAACATTTTAACTTTTTCTTCAGAACTGTAAGCCATAAAATTTTGTACCTTATACATCATAGTAGGATTCCAGTTCTCTAAGCTGCTGAAAGCTTCAGCTTCAGCCATATCCTGTTTGAAATAGCTTGTTGATGAGACATTAGTGTTGGCTATCAGACATTGATTGTCTTCTTCATCAGATGATGAATCAGATTCCTCCCAATCACAAGTCTCTGCCATAAGTCCCTTTTGGCGGTTGGAATCCACTGAGTTTTCCAACTTCCTCAGCTTAGCCATGGCCATAAGGTACTTAACCCTATAACCATCATCCTTGTTTGTCTTGTATGGTTTGGATGACTGACCAACAGCTTTTGACACACAGTCAGCAGCTATATGGCCAGTTTTGCCACATTTGAAGCACTCAGCCTTGGATTTATCAAATGCCTTCTTTTTGCCAGCACCTGAACTTCCTTGCAGCATGTTTCTTCCAAACCTTTTCTTGTTGAATCTTTTGACAAGCATAGCTATCATTTGCTCATCATCTTGTTCAGCAAGATCTGCAGTATCTTCTTCATCTGACACCTCCTCCTTGTCATCATCCTGTTGATCAGGTTGAGTGAACACATCACTCAACTGATTTACAGGCTGTCTCACATTAGCCACAAAGGCTGTACCTCTTTTGGACATTTCCAAGGCATTTCTCTTTTGTTGCCTTGACTGTTCATCATTCAGTAAGGATCCATACAGATTGACCAGATCCATACTTCTGATAGTACCTGAGTTCCTTAGAATTGTTGAAAAGTAGTTCCACTCTTCAGGTAAAATGTCCAGAAATTTATTCACCAGGGTAAGACTGTCCTTGGTGATCCCAACAGCTTTGAGATCATTCACTAAAGCAGTAAACCTGGTGTAGGTTTCAGTGAGAGTCTCCTTTGGTTTAGCAAAGAAGAGTTCATACTGTCTAACAAGATTGTTGATCCTGTTGTCCAGTGTGATTGTGGGTCCATCATAGACGGTACACAAAGTATCCCACATCTCTTTTGCTGTCTTCATTTTTTCAACCTGTTTGAACACATCATCAGGAAGAGAATTGACCAGGTTGTTCCTGGCCTTTGCATCCAGAGCCACCAGTCTCTTGTCTTCATCAGACCATTGAGCTTTAGCTTTCTCAAAGGTCCTGATTTCAGGAGCAGCTCCTTCAACCGCTGGAGTTATGGTAGTAACAGAGGTTGGCACATAGGGACCCTCCATCACTATCTCTGGCAGTTGTACATCCAGATTCTCTAAATAGAGCAACATTCTGCACTTCCAACCAGAGAAGTTTTGATGGTTAAATTTTGGAGGTTTGCCCATAGAGCCATTGTCATAGTAAGAAGAATTTGCAGCACTGTTGTCCATGGAAACTTGGGAGAATGAGAGATCTAGAATGACACACACTCTAAACTGCTCTGATACCAGTTGTAGGTCCCGAGAGGTTCCCAAAGAATATAGCTTTAAGCTGTAGAGGGGGGGTGAACACAGCTATTTAAAAACTACACATTGTTTTCTCAATGTTTGTATGTATTATCAACAATTTGTTAATTACAAACAAGCTTGAATGCGGAATAGTTCAAGCTGAGATGACAGATACAACAGTATGTTTACTAGTCTAAGACAAACTCAAACATACTGTTGTATCTGTCATCTCAGCTTGAACTATTCCGCATTCAAGCTTGTTTGTAGTTAACAAATTGTTGATAATACATACAAACAATGAGAAAATAGTGTGTAGTTTTGAAATAGCTATTATCACCCCCCCCCCCCCCCCCCCCCTCTACAGCTTAAAGCTATATGTTTTGGGAACCTCTCGGGACGTACAGTGTGTATGATAGCTATCAATTAGGCGATGTATGTTAGTTCAGTGATTATAATTATATGTATCAGACATGTGACATGTTGTGAAGACATTGTATTAAAGTTTTTAATTATCAGTGATTTGTATTAACCTCTGACACGTGTTACATGGATTATATATGTGTTATTGCCACTTATGATATTGTGTTAATATGACATTTGTGAGAATTGGGAGGGTCTTACATCTATATTTATATATCTATTAAATAATATTTATCCTTTATATATTATCTAATAATATCTATATATAAATGACTAGATAATTATTTATAATTATCTCTTATTTATTTGTTTATAGTTATCAATCCAATTATCTAATAATAGATAATACTAATTCAAATAAATGTATCTTTTATTTAATATCCAATAATAAATAAAAGACTAGATAATTATTTAATTATCATCCAATGACAACTAAATCACTACAATATCTAATATTGCACTTTTTGTCCCCGTACTTTAAGATATAACTAATCACTCATTAATATAATCTCAATGATCATTTCGTGTCATAATTAACATCCAATAATATTTATTGAATCGTTCGATTGCATCTGCTCAGTTGTGCCCATCGGTGTGACCCTCAAGTGTTTTATGAAATCAGCCATAATGCAGTGGTGATGTCATATTTACATACCATACACTAACAGAAATGAACACAAAAAATAGAACTAAAGGATCAAGCTTTGAACTATAAGGTGGCGTTTGGTTCGTAGAATTGAATTCGATGGAATTTGAATTTAAATTTAGCTTTTTTAGAATTTTTGGTGACTAAGACAAATGGTTAAATTTTACGTATTTTCTATCAAATTTCTTTATTTATAGGAATTTGACATTCCTCCCAACTCATACATAAATTAAATTCCAATACATACATGAATTAAATTCCAATCTACATCTCTAACTATTACTAAAAACTATCTTCTACCATCATCATCAACCAAAATGTATAAAAAATGAACATACTTTTACTCTTAATTTTTTAAACATACTGCATAAAAATGTGTGTTTCTTAATTATGTTCATTCAAATATGACAGAATTTTAGAAGATTGGTAACTAAAAATAGAGAAAATTGCTGGTTGGGTCCTTTAAGATCAAAAATTACTCCATTGGTCCCTATGATTGTATTTTTGTTTCATGGTTAGTCCTTTTCATAAACTGTCGTTAAGTCTGACAGGTTAAGTCTTTTATGAAATGGTAATTTGGTCTTTTACATACTCTCTCTCCTCACCATTCTTCCTAATAAATAACTTATTTCTTCATCTTCTCCATTTATCCTCCCTACCATTTTCTCCTTCTTCTCCATCATTTTCTCCTTCTTCCTTTTTTTTCATTTGATCAACACAATGCTTTGCTGGTGCGGAAGAGTAGCAATAGTAAAAACATCTTGGACGTCTCAAAACCCTGGTCGTGTTGTCTGTTGTTGTTGGAATGTATAAACACTGGTTTGTTTGTTTTGTTTTTGTGTTACTAAAAATTTATACTCTTTTTATCACAGGGATCTAACTATATGTTTGTAGGATGGGTTGATCCTCCAATGTGTCTAAGATCGGTTCAAATAATACCCCGGTTGTTGAGGTCACTAAATGCTTCACAAGAAAAGCAGAGAGTTGCAGTGACTAATATTAGAAGATTGAAGATTATTTTATTTTTATGTTGGTTATGTTTTGCAGTTTATGTCATTTCAGTTTGAAATAATGTATATGTTTTGGTTATGGGTGCAGTTTATGTAATGTCAATTAGACAAGTGAACCTGTATGCATATTTTGGTGGAATGAATTAACAATATTAGCTTCTGTTGCAATTGTATTTGGATAAACATACATACCAAACATACAATATATGTTAAAACATAATTGTGTCAATAGAATACATACCAAACATAATGTTAACATACCAAACATAATAAGTTCCACATAAAGTTGAAAGAGTGATCGAAATACATAACAAAATATCCAGCACTGATTAAGTCAAATATTTTTGGTACCACCACTTGCCTTCTTTTTTGCTCTTGGTTTTCCAGCACTGCCACTAACATTTCTTTTGCCTCCTGCACTTGCTCTTGCAGCCCCACCACTTGCACTTGCTCTTGCAGCACCACCACTTGCACTTGCTCTTGCAGCACCACCACTTGCACTTCCACCACCTTGTCCCTTGCAGCCCCTTGAATTATGACCAGGATTACCACATCTGCTACAATTAACAGTCTTTAGCCTTCTTGATAATTTGCCTCCAACAACAAACTTTCACCCTTATCTGCTGCCTTTCTTCTTTGTTTCTTTGGTCTACAAACTGGAGTGTGATGTTTAGGTGGCAACAAGGTTATTGGAGTGTTTGACTTTAGCCACATAGTTCTTCCTTTGATTGGATCTACCCTGAAACTATAAACCCTTTTCCATGTTTCCAACCAATAAACAGGGTTAACATATGATTCCGGTAACCCTACATTTTGTCCATTCATACCCATGTTCCAAATTGCTGCAACCGAATGTTTGCATGACATGCCTATTAATTCCCATTTTCTTCATGTGCATGTTCTATTACCCATATCCACAACACATTGATCTCCCCAAGGCCCACTAACTTGGAACTTATTCCACCCATTCCACAATACATTATACTTGGTAGCCTCAGCTGTGATTAAGTCAAATATTTTAGTAGCACTGGGTGTTAGGGGCCCCTCACATTTCTCTATTACCCTCAAAACATTTACAACCCTTTTCATAAGATACTCCCTTGTGTAATCTAAGGCTGTTATGATAGGCTTATCTCTTCCATCAACCACTTGCTTATTTAAGACCTCACACATATTATTTAGCAAGACATCAGACTTGGCCCTCCCTGTTAAACATTAGTTTACCATCTATCAAATTAAGTATATTATTTTGTAAAGGCACAAGTTTATAAGATATGATACCTGAAAAGTGAGATCTCGACCAATGTTGAGGTGGAATTTGTGCCAACCACTTGTATGCTGCCTCATTTAATGTCTTGAGTTCATCCATAGCTTTATTAAAGTGTGGCACTGTTGTTGCTGTAGCACACTTCCACAAAAGGTTCTTGTATGCCCTGCCTTTCCATTGTAGCTTCATATTCTCATGTAAGTGTCTAAGACAATACCTATGCTCAGCAGATGGGAACACACTTGAAATTGCTTGGATTATTCCCTGTAATTGACAAAGGTTAAGGATTGTTAAGTTAACAAAATTAAAGTAAATTAAAGTAAAGAGACATAGAATGTACCTTTTGTCTGTCGCTCATAAAAGTGAAATTGAACCGTGTGTTAAGATCAAGATCATCACCCAAACACTCCAAAAACCATTTCCAAGAGTTGGTTGTTTCTGCTTCAACAATTGCATATGCCACAGGGTAAATACCATTGTTTGAATCCAAAGTCACAGTTTTCAACAATTGACCTGGGTATGGTCCTTTCATAAAGGCACCATCCAATCCTAGAATATCCCTCCCAAACACCTTAAATCCATTCCTCAATGCACTTAAACAAATATAAACTCTTTTGAAAACCCTTTCATTAGTCTCTTCCATGTCATCTTCAACCTAAATCTTTACTGTTGTTCCTGGATTTGTTGACTGGAGTTCCAAACAATACTCTCTTAGTAGTGCATACTACCCTCTGTAATCCCCTAATAACTTAACAGTAGCATTTGTCTTTTCTCTGTAGGCTTTCATTTTGGAAACACCTAACTCAATCTTCTTCTCCAACTGTTCTTTAATGGCTTTTACAGGAACTTTTGGTTTACTCTCAATTTGATCCACTATCTCAGTTGCTTAGAACATGTAAGTGCAGTGGGATATATTTCTGGACTGAAGACATTTATGGACCTCATTAAATGTTTTAACCATCCATGTGTCGGAATTGGGTATTTAAAAACATGAAGGACCCAAGGACATTTCAACTTTTTTACCTTTCTTACCCTTACCTCCCACATGCATGTGATATTCCTGACCACTTTCTTGTCTAACACTCTTTTTTTCCACAGTGGACCCCATGAAACGGCCTTGTCCACTTTCACCCTCTGATAAGTTTGGAATTTCCCCCCCACACACAGCCCTAACCCTTGTTTTATCATTCTTTATTAACTTAGTTTCTCTTCTACTCTCAATTGCATGCTTTTTAATCAACTCCTTCACTTCTGTTCTGTTTCCAAAAGTTTGACTGACATAGAAAGTTGTTTTGGCATTACTTCTCTCAACTTCCTTTTGTATCCTTCTTAATTTCTTCCACCTTTCCACTTCTATGCCATCATGAGAGCCACTATCGAATTCATCATTGTCCAATACATCAAGTTCAACTTCAGAACTATGTTCTTCTACTAAAACATTCTGTGACCCCATAAACTCAACTTCATGATCGATATTCATATTAAAATCCCTCATATCTACGTCTACATCATCAATGGGATTTTCTTCATCTACTATGTAATCACTATCATCAACATCATCTGTCCAATTTGGTTCATCCATTCTAACAAATTCTTCTTCAACTTGGACTTGTTTACCCTTATCCATGCTTTGGTTGTTCAAATCACATTCCCAAAAAGGGTCAAACTCAGAATCTAATAAGTCTCCAAACAAACATGAATCAAAATTGTTGCTAGTTATGCCAAGGTCAGTGTTCACTTTCCCATCACCCTCAACCACATTTTCATTACTAATTATGCCAAAGGTAGTGTTCACATTATAATCAACATCAACCACATTTTCATGACTAGTTGTGTCAAGTTCAGTGTTTACATTCCCATCACCCTCAACCATATTTGCATAACTAGTTGTGTCAACATCAGTGTTCACAATTCCATCACCCTCAACCACATTTGCATCACTAGTTGTGTCAAGATCATTGTTCAAAATTCCATCACCCTCAACCACATTTGCATAACTAGTTGTGTCAAGGTCAGTGTTCACAATTCCATCACCCCAACCACATTTCATGACTACACTGACTAATTTGGGTTTGATCAATGCAACAATTTTCTGTTTCATTAGCAACATGATGTTTCTGACTAATTTGTGTTTGATCAATGCAACTTTCTTGTGTTTCAATAGCAACAGGATCTTTCCATTCAATCATACGTAAGTTCCCGTTTTTACTTATCACACTACTACTTGCTTTTTCACTGCTTTCGTCCTCAATTTCCTCAATTCTAAAATTAGATTTAACTGGTGATTTAAAATAGGTGTCCATTCTAGTCTTATCATGCTCAACATAGACGCAAATGAACTTCTCTTTTCCTATGTACAAACTTAAGTTATGGACATCTATATCAGCCTCAAAGCTTGTAGCCCGTAGTCTAATGGTAGTTTTGGAGTTAGAAAAAGATAAAACATAGGTTCATCACCAGTATAACCAATCTCCATCATCATGTGGTTAAGTTTGATTACTAAGAAAACATCAATGTCTATGAAATCAACATAACTAATTCTGCCATTGATATACCTTCGAGGGCGTTGGTAAGTAAAAACACCACCATGGTGTATCTTGAATGAGAAATAGTTAGGGTTTGATTCTACAAAATAAAGGGAACATATATTCCATCAATGAATGTTCAATAGCTTGTTTATTATAATGCAAAGAAAGACACCGATCAAATAGATACTTACCATAAACTGCTAGAAGATCAGCATTACTTACATCATTTTCTCTGACCTGCCATAATGTTAACACCATTTTCTGATTCACTAAACTCTTAGAATTTAGGGATCCTTTGCATGAAGGTTTGAAGAGGGAGACAAAGAGGGAGACGAAGTGTAACAGGGGTGGGTGGAAGGAAATCGCTCTGTAAATTAAACCGTGTATATGGACTAAATGTGAAAGACGGAGACCGGTGAGGAGAGAGAGTATGTAAAAGACCAAATTACCCTTTCATTAAAAGACTTAACCTGACAGACTTAACGTCCG
This sequence comes from Centrapalus pauciflorus, assembly GCA_020465985.1. Taxonomy (NCBI): domain Eukaryota; kingdom Viridiplantae; phylum Streptophyta; class Magnoliopsida; order Asterales; family Asteraceae; genus Centrapalus; species Centrapalus pauciflorus. The sequence continues at coordinate 410,372 of JAANYP010005412.1, read as the reverse complement.
TTTATGAAAAGGACTAACCTGACAGACTTACCCTTTCATATATATATATATATATATATATATATATATATATATATATATATATATATATATATATATATATATATATATATATATATATATAGTCAGGTTCAATTGAGAACTTTTATGCGTCCAAAGCCATTGGATCAAACCGATTTCGTGATGCATCATGCCTGCTGCATCTCATGATGCAACATATTATATGCATCTAATGAAGGGTATTTTAGGAAAAAAAAATCTAGTTTAGTTAATTTTAATTTTATGTTAATTGAATATTGCGATATTTAAATAATAAATGTTAAATAAATTTAATTACTACACTTCCAAAATTAACAAAAATAATTCAAATTCAAATTAAATGATGAAGGTTTAGATGCATCGTTGTGTTCTTCGTTCATCATCTATGCATCATTCATCGTTCATCATTTATGCATCCTTCATCATCAATGCAATGCATCATTTATCATTCATCGTTCACCAACAATAAATTCAAATTCATGTTCATCGTTCATCATCTATGCATCGTATTCTTCATGGTCATCGTATATCTTCATCTTCAAATCATTATCACTATGAAAATCAAAACTTCAAGTTGGCGGTGGGCGTTGGTTCTTGGCAAGCGACATGGAGGGGTTGACAATCGATCAAGATGGTGGTTTGTGGTGGTGGCGCTGCTGTGGTGGGAGGCCAAGAAAGTGAAAGAGAGAGGGAGAGAGATAGTGGTGGTCATGGAAGCCATGAGAGAGACAGAGGGAGATAGAGAGAGAGAGAGAGAGAGAGAAATATTGTGGAAAATGAGGAAGGTAGTTAATGTGGGATTTTAATTCCAAAATTAACTCATAATTATCTTTTAACGATTATTAAATATAAATTAATTACCATATCTTTAGTTTTCTCTAAATGCCTTTGTGCACCAGTGGTAGATTATCCGATATACAAAAGTTCCTCGAGGTTCTCGATGCATAAAAGAACTCAATTGAACCTCTATATATATATATATATATATATTTGTGTGTGTGTGTGTGTGGGTGGGTGTGTTTGTGAATATGGTTGGAGAGAATAGCATTCATTATGCAGCGCACCAGAAGGTACCACCTTTAAAAAAGTTTTTTTTTTATAATTTTTTTCATAAACATGTTTTAGTTAACATTATGAAGATAATATGTAAATGTCACATGCATTCACATCTCACAGCTCCTAAAAAATAATGTGAACGTATACTTACATAAATTTGCATATATGTGAACGTCCATTTATTTGATACGTGATTTCATGCACTTAGAATATATGAATTTTCATTAAATTTATATATCATCTGTGTAATGTTAATTAAAACATGTTTATGAAAAAAGTTTCAAAAAAATTAATTTTTAGAGGGGTACCTTATGGTGTGCTGCGTAGTAGGTGATACTCACTTGAACCTAAATTATTTATATTTATATTTATATTTACATATATAACTTTCAATAAATAACTAAATAGTGTTCATTTGTCAATTAACTACGTTGTTACTTGGTACCTCCTCATATTTACATGTGTAATTTTTTTTTTTTTCATTTTAACCTAAAAAAATTATAGAAATTAATATTACTATCTTTAAATGTTTTATCTATAAATAATATTATAAAAGTAAATATATTCATTTATCATGAAGTGACGTGTCTTCACCATGAATTGACATGTGACATATTGACATTTCTAGGTTGAAAGCTTCATTTTCCAGATATTACACAATCATGACATGTGACATATTGACATTTCTATAGGATGAAGAAGTTGAAAAAGCTCTTGAGAGAAAATATATCAATGCAAAATTAATCATTCATTCATTCATAATTGATTCCCTCCATACAATATGGTATATGTATCGATAGGGACTTTGGAAAAATTACATAAATGGTCCTTGTACATTAAATATTACATAAACACTTACATAAATGAAAGTAAATTATTACAAAAAAGTTATTAACTAGAAATTGAAATCATTAGTCTAACAATTCTCCCCCTATTTCAATTCAAGCTGACATCTCAAAGTCTTCTAGGTTCTCGCCTCATCTGCAGATAGACCTCAAACCGTCTGATATATTCTCTGAGAGTTAGACGAGCATCAATAGGCTCAATGCCTCTCATTATTTCATTTCTTTCTTCAAGATGTAGACGGAGTGGAGAAGGCAAAAGACTGTCTTGCTCTAGACGCTCGTGGAGGCCATTTTTGATCAGTCTCAAGGTTCCATCTGAGTAGGCTGCTACCTCTTCGAACCTCATGAAGCACTTTCTGATATTGATGTTGCAGAGCACAACTCCGTGCTCTAGCTTTAGAAGAACCTAAAATTGTGGGTAGAGGTGATTTGTGGAAACTCATAGCGAGGAGCAGCCTCTCCTACACGACTACTAAGGTTTTCTACAGCCATTGAAAAACCTTTGACGATCATGGACATAGAGATGCAACGCATACTATAGAGAACCGCCATTATAGCACAAGTGCGAATCAGATTAGGTCTACCATTTTAATCGGAGATATAGCCACTCAAGATCATTATATTCAAGATAATCTAGATCTATCTCGTTGAAGATAGATAGTTCATCATCTCTGACGACAACTATGAAGGTTGGAGACCAGATCTTTGAAATCTTGTGGCATGAAATGTCCCTGATCTTCTTGATACAGACCTTGGACTTGACCCTTTCTACTAGTTGGGCACCACTGATCATTACTACTTCATACTCCATTTGCTCAGATCTAGAACGTTCATCGAGCCTAAGGATCCACCTTTTATATATCTTTCCGACTAATTCCTTAGAATACATGAAATCTAAATGATGCTCAAGGAATGGACTAAGAAGATTTTCATCGTACATCTTCTTAAGGTGATTCTTTCTCTCTTTCTTCTTTTGTCTTTTTCTCTCTCCCTGATTAGTCTGTTCTGTTGGCTCTGGAGAGACGTGAAGGTATTCCTGGGCTCTATCAACTATCTTAGCCGTCCATCTTGCCCTTTTCTTCATCATAAACATCCCCATCAACCAATGCATCAACCCATTCTGCATCGTGTTTAGCATATTGTTCTTCAGTAATAATTGGTTCTGTTGTAGACTGTCCTACCTCTAAAGGAACAAAAATGTCTCTGACCCTCCATGACTTTAGCTTTGTACGAACAAATCTACCATCAAATGCACCCACTACTCTGGCTCCAGAAGAGGATGGAATAGCAACTAAAGAGGCTTCATCGGTTGTGGTCAAGGAGGGAATTAGACGAATGATGGCAGATGTCATGGTTTCATTTGGGTTTTCAGAGACAGGTTCGATTTTAGGTATGAGAGGCTCGTCATGGTCGATATCGGATGAGAATATCTCAATTCTTTTCGTACCAGAGGTTTCTGGAGAGATTCAGATGGCACATATACAATTAAAGCGTGAGAAAGATCTTCAATGTAGTGTACTTCCGAATTTGTAGCCCTTATTAAACTGTCAGAACCCGGAGCTCCCCTTATAGCAGCTCATATCGACCCTTAACTTACTGGACCAGCCTCTATTGATGTGGATACCCGCTGCCTTTTCTCCCCCTCAGAATGACCCTCATCTTCAGTGTCATCATGACGACATTTATGACCACGGGCAGCGGGCCTGCAGGATTATTCCAGGCTGGCCAGAGAATATTGCATGACAATCATTGGCACTATATCTCATTGATTTTTGTTTCAAGAGAGGTGTACAGTTGCACCAAGGATACAGTAGCTGCCTCGACCTGAGAGCTAATGAGAGTAATGATTTCTGAACGAAAGGCTCTCAATTCGGCCTTTGTGACTAGGTCATCATTTTAGACTGATAAGAAAGGAAGTGGAACCTGTCCTGGTGGCGGCACCGAGGAGGAGGCTTGGTCCTTACCCTTCAAAAGACGAAGGATAGTCCCAAACTGCTCCTCTTGGTATACCTTTAGAATATCCAGGTCTACTCGGGTAACCCGGGGTTCACGTAGATCCCCCGTTTCCACCTCAGGTGTAGTACCTGGGTGTACAGCAGTCACAGTTGGCATGAGGATAGCTATGGCTGGAATTCCTTTCGTCATTTCCGCCACACTTGTTGTGTGAGCGGATCCAAAAGTTCCGAATGTCACTAAGACATCAGATGTTGTAGCATGTGTCCTAAGATGTGTATAATGTCGTGTGGGACTAAGTGTGCTCAACAAAGAAGAGCTCTAGAGGAAGAGGACGAACCATGGAAAGATTGTCCTCAGATGTATTTCCATGAAGTGCGAGACAAAAATCTGGAAGAATCTATGATATGGGATGTATTTCTTTTTGTTTTACTCATTTGACTTATCTTGAATAAACTCCCTATCTCATCCCCGATATAGCTTCCATAATCAAAGTGTTTATCAAAAACGAATGAGTGAAACATTCTGAGTGTGGCCACACCACCAGTGTCATGGCCAAAGGCTTTCCCCATCATGCATTTTGTTATAATGTTCCAGGTTATGAACCATAGACCTTGAAGACCTTTCGTCTTGAATTGAGAGATTTTGTTCAGAGGCCCATGATTCCCCATGCTGATGATATCTACTTTTAGATCCTCAACTTCCACCAAGGGATCAAAATCTATTTTGCCTTAAATAAGTCCAGCGGTGGGAAGTCGCAATGGCTCACAGTTCAGATAAGGAAAGAGTAACAGTCACGTTGTCAATTTTTGTGTGAATGACACCCTCGCCGTTGATAGTGAAGTACTCCATATGATTCCAAAATTGCCGCAGATAGATTTTAGGAACTGATTCGGCCGCAGTCAAGGCATAGAGGAGCCCATTACCTTGAATAATGTTGTACACGACATTCTTTACTTTAAAGAAGGAGTCGGGGTCTAGATTCCAGTTATTTGTGGAATGGGTCAACCAAAGGTCGTTGTCCAATGGTTGATACACCGACTGATGTTGACCCTGAGCAGCCATTTGTATTCTGTAGGAAAGATACGAATTAGAGGATAGAAAGGGTGGACAAACTGACAGTTAGTAATTGAAAGATAAAGATTTAGTTTTGCAATGATATATTTTCTCTCAAGAGCTTTTTCATCTTCTTCATCCTATAGACTGTTTGATGTAACATCCTAGGATTTAAATTGTTGTAATCAAGGATATTTAGTTTCAATTTTTCATTTAATGTAACCAAGTCGGGTTATCAATGAAAATCGATTTATTGTGAAATTTGAAAAGTTGGTTGTTATGATAAGTAATTAAGAAATTTTATGATGAAATATATGTGTTAGCGGTGATAAAATAAAGATTGAAACATCATTAAAAGAAATTAGATAAGTGGATGGGCCACTTGTAACTGTAGCCGAAATTAAAGGTATAAAAGACCCTTGTGACTTTCATTTCCTCATTTACAAACTTCTCACCTTAAAAAACACACACATATTCTTTTAATATTCTACTGGAATTCGAAATTAATGGAGAAAATTCATGGATTAAAGTTAACATAACAAGATTCAAATCAGAGTTTAAGGTTAGATCAATAATTTTATGTTGCATGTATGTTATTATAGTTGGAAAACATCTATTGAAGTTCTCAGAAGCATCAGAAACGAAAATCATTCGCTGAATCGATAAAAAGGTAAATTTTTGTGAGTTTTTGTGTTCTTGAGGTTTTTCCTCATTTTTGGTTAAATCTGGACGAAATTAAGTGTTTATGATGGGAAAAATGGTCTAACAACACTCTATATATGTAAATATAACATTAGTTAGGATTGCATGTGGTTAAAAATGAATTTTGCAAATTTTTTAGCCAAACCCGTAGGTTGCGACCAGCAGTTCAGCTGTTCGACTCGATGAGTGGGGTTGGCGACTCGATGAGTCGCCAACAACATCAAGAAGGTCAGAAATTTTATAAGTGATGAGACCCGAATTTCAGGTTAAGTCAAACTTCGGATGGGACCCAAATTTCGGGTTGGGGACCCGAACTTCGGATGGGTTTTAAACTCGGGTGATATCTTGGGTTATACTTCGGATAGGAACGACATCCGGCCGAGGATCCATAATTCAGACCTCCACTCGGCGAGTCGAATTGGACGACTCGGCGAGTCGGCCTCAGTTCAAGTGAAACTCGGTTCTGGTTTAAAAGACCTGAACTTTTGGACTAAAAGTAAGATTTTGAGATAACTTTAACATTATGATAGGGCAATTATTGATGCATACTTTGGATTTGATAACAATCCGAACCTTGGGAATTTCAACATGAATTACGAATGGTAAATCCGAAGATTGAACATTTTAACTTCTGAGACTTGATGAAAATTATTAATGAACGAACATTAATGGTAAATTTTCTACGAAAATGTAACAGGTCCCTTGTGGTGTTGTTAAACACACAGTGGGGTACTTTGTGATTCTGGTTGAAAGCCCGAGGAGAAATAATATTAATTGAAGTTATTTAACACACCCACTGTGAGTACTTATGATTGTATATGTCTACATTTGTTTTATGTTAGTTGTTGTCTCTTGAGGCATGTTGTTTCTATTCGTTTGACTCTCTACTAACATGCGTTTATTTTGGTGCACATTTGTATACATGTTTTACATGTTCCGTTTCTTTGTTGTGCATCAACGTGATGGGCTTGCAAGCCATAACTGTTAATCTGGTGTTACCGAGGCTATATGACCTAGAGCTGATCACTCCGAGGTCCCGAGGAGTAGTGTAACATCCCCGATGATAATTCACCTCAGATGATGTGTTTGTGCCGAGCAATGGCTCGATGGAGCTGTGGCTCAGTTCCGTACTTCATGTACGAAGAGGGTACACGGTGTTTGTTTTCGGTGATACTCTTGTGTGCTGCATAAAGACTTGTAGAATATATAATCTTTGTACTCACTAAGTTATGCTTATCCCGTAGTTGTTCACATTTTTTTTAGGAAAGGGTAAATCCGCTGCTGGGCCTTCTGGTTATGTCATATTTTGAAGTCTTGGAAGATTCTCTACTGCTCAATCGGTAACTGACATATGGAAACAAGATTGTAACATTTGGGATGGTTTGTAATAATTATTGAGTATGTAGAAATTAGACTTGAACCTCATAGCAACATAGGGTGTTTGACTTTCACTTTAATTATATTTGTGTGTGTGTGTGTGTGTGTGGGTGTGTGTGTGTGAATATGGTTGGAGAGAATAGCATTCATTATGCAGCGCACCAGAAGGTACCACCTTTAAAAAAGTTTTTTTTAATAATTTTTTTCATAAACATGTTTTAGTTAACATTATGAAGATAATATGTAAATGTCACATGCATTCACATCTCATAGCTCCTAAAAAATAATGTGAACGTATACTTACATAAATTTACATATATGTGAACGTCCATTTATTTGATACGTGATTTCATGCACTTAGAATATATGAATTTGCATGAAATTTATATATCATCTGTGTAATGTTAATTAAAACATGTTTATGAAAAAATTTTCAAAAAAATTAATATTTAGAGGGGTACCTTATGGTCTGCTGCGTAGTAGGTGATACTCACTTGAACCTAAATTATATATATTTATATTTATATTTATATTTACATATATAACTTTCAATAAATAACTAAATAGTATTCATTTGTCAATTAACTACGTTGTTACTTGGTACCTCCTCATATTTACATGTGTAATTTATTTTTTTTTTCATTTTAATCTAAAAAAATTATAGAAATTAATATTACTATCTTTAAATGTTTTATCTATAAATAATATTAAAAAAGTAAATATATTCATTTATCATGAAGTGACGTGTCTTCACCATGAATTGACATGTGACATATTGAAATTTATAGGTTGAAAGCTTCATTTTCCAGATTTTACACAATCATGACATATAGAGCAACATATAATCTCATTTATCAGTGTGAATAATATGCAAACACTCTATAGGATGAAGAAGTTGAAAAAGCTCTTGAGAGAAAATATATCAATGCAAAATTAATCATTCATTCATTCATAATTGATTCCCTCCATACAATATGGTATATGTATCGATAGGGACTTCGGAAAAATTTCATAAATGGTCCTTGTACATTAAATATTACATAAACACTTACAAAAATGAAAGTAAATTATTACAAAAAAGTTATTAACTAGAAATTGAAATCATAAGTCTAACAATTCTCCCCCTATTTCAATTCTAGCTGACATCTCAAAGTCTTCTAAGTTCTCGCCTCATCTGCAGATAGACCTCAAACCGTCTGATATATTCTCTGAGAGTTAGACGAGCATCAAAAGGCTCAATGCCTCTCATTATCTCATTTCTTTCTTCAAGATGTAGATGGAGTGGAGAAGGCAAAAGACTGTCTTGCTCTAGACGCTCGTGGAGGCCATTTTTGATCAGTCTCAAGGTTCCATCTGAGTAGGCTGCTACCTCTTCGAACCTCATGAAGCACTTTCTGATATTGATGTTGCAGAGCACAACTCCGTGCTCTAGCTTTAGAAGAACCAAAAATTGTGGGTAGAGGTGATTTGTGGAAACTCATAGCGAGGAGCAGCCTCTCCTACACGACTACTAAGGTTTTGTACAGCCATTGAAAAAACCTTTGACGATCATGGACATAGAGATGCGACGCATACTACAGAGAACCGCCATTATAGCACAAGTGCGAGTCAGATTAGGTCTACCATTTTAATCGGAGATATAGCCACTCAAGATCATTATATTCAATATAATCCAGATCTGTCTCATTGAAGATAGATAGTTCATCATCTCTGAGGACAACTATGAAGGTTGGAGAGCAGATCTTTGAAATCTTGTGGCATGAAATGTCCCTGATCTTCTTGATACAGACCTTGGACTTGACCCTTTCTACTAGTTGGGCACCACTGATCATTACTACTTCATACTCCATTTGCTCAGATCTAGAACGTTCATCGAGCCTAAGGATCCACCTTTTATATATCTTTCCGACCAATTCCTTAGAATACATGAAATCTAAATGATGCTCAAGGAATGGACTAAGAAGATTTTCATCGTACATCTTCTTAAGGTGATTCTTTCTCTCTTTCTTCTTTTGCCTTTTTCTCTCTCCCTGATTAGTCTGTTCTGTTGGCTCTGGAGAGACGTGAAGGTATTCCTGGGCTCTATCAACTATCTTAGCCGTCCATCTTGCCCTTTCTTCATCATAAACATCCCCATCAACCAATGCATCAACCCATTCTGCATCGTGTTTAGCATATTGTTCTTCAGTAATAATTGGTTCTGTTGTAGACTGTCCTACCTCTAAAGGAACAAAATGTCTCTGACCCTCCATGACTTTATCTTTTTACGAACAAATCTACCATCGAATGCACCCACTACTCTGGCTCCAGAAGAGGATGGAATAGCAGCTAAAGAGGTTTCATCAGTTGTGGTCAAGGAGGGAATTAGACGAATGATGGAAGAAATCATGGTTTCATTTGGGTTTTCAGAGACAGGTTCGATTTTAGGTATGAGAGGCTCGTCATGGTCGATATCGGATGAGAATATCTCAATTCTTTTCGTACCAGAAGTTTCTAGAGAGATTCAGATGGCACATATACAATTAAAGCGTGAGAAAGATCTTCAATGTAGTGTACTTCCGAATTTGTAGCCCTTATGAAACTGTCAGAACCCGGAGCTCCCCTTATAGCAGCTGATATCGACCCTTAACTTACTGGACCAGCCTCTATTGATGTGGATACCCGCTGCCTTTTCTCCCCCTCAGGATGACCCTCATCTTCAGGGTCATCATGACGACGTTTATGACCACGGGCAGCGGGCCTGCAGGATTGTTCCAGGCTGGCCAGAGAATATTGCATGACAGTCATTGGAAATATATCTCATTGATTTTTGTTTCAAGAGAGGGGTACAGTTGCACCAAGGATACAGTAGCTACCTCGACCTGAGAGCTAATGAGAGTAATGATTTCTGAACGAAAGGCTCTCAATTCGGCCTTTGTGACTAGGTCATCATTTTAGACCGATAAGAAAGGAAGTGGAACCTGTCCTGGTGGCGGCACCAAGGAGGAGGCTTGGTCCTTACCCTTCAAAAGACGAAGGATAGTCCCAAACTGCTCCTCCTGGTATGCCTTTAGAATATCCAGGTCTACTCGGGTAACCCGGGGTTCACGTAGATCCCCCGTTTCCAACTCAGGTGTAGTACCTGGGTGTACAGCAGTCACAGTTGGCATGAGGATAGCTATGGCCGGAATTCCTTTCGTCATTTCCGCCACACTTGTTGTGTGAGCGGATCCAAAAGTTCCGGATGTCACTAAGACATCAGACGTTGTAGCATGTGTCCTAAGATGTGTTTAATGTCGTGCGGGACTAAGTGTGCTCAACAAGGAAGAGCTCTAGAGGAAGAGGACGAACCACAATGCCTTGTTGCGTTGGATGAGGCTTTAGGAATCTTAACGAATAGACGGGATATACTGGATTGTTGGACCATGGAAAGATTGTCCTCGGATGTATTTCCATGAAGTGCGAGACAAAAATCTGGAAGAATCTCTCATATGGGATGTATTTCTTTTTCTTTTACTCATTTGACTTATCTTGAATAAACTCCCTATCTCATCCCCGATATAGCTTCCATAATCAAAGTATTTATCGAAAACGAATGAGTGCCACCAGTGTCATGGCCAAAGGCTTTCCCCATCATGCATTTTGTTATAATGTTCCAGGTTATGAACCATAGACCTTGAAGACCTTTCGTCTTGAATTGAGAGATTTTGTTCAGAGGCCCATGATTCCCCATGCTGATGATATCTACTTTTAGATCCTCAACTTCCACCAAGGGATCAAAATCGATTTTGCCTTAAATAAGTTCAGCGGTGGGAAGTCGCAATGGCTCACAGTTCAGATAAGGAAAGAGTAACAGTCACGTTGTCAATTTTTGTGTGAATGAGACCCTCGCCGTTGATAGTGAAGTACTCCATATGATTCCAAAATTGCTGCAGATAGATTTTAGGAACTGATTCGGCCGCAGTCAAGGCATAGAGGATCCCATGACCTTGAATAATGTCGTACACGACATTCTTTACTTTAAAGAAGGAGTCGGGGTCTAGATTCCAGTTATTTGTGGAATGGGTCAACCAAAGGTCATTGTCCAATGGTTGATACACCGACTGATGTTGACCCTGAGCAGCCATTTGTATTATGTAGGAAAGATACGATATAGAGGATAGAAAGGGTGGACAAACTGACAATTAGTAATTGAAAGATAAAGATTTAGTTTTGCAATGATATATTTTCTCTCAAGAGCTTTTTCATCTTCTTCATCCTATAGGCTGTTTGATGTAACATCCTAGGATTTAAATTGTTGTAATCAAGGATATTTAGTTTCAATTTTTCATTTAATGTAACCAAGTCGGGTTATCAATGAAAATCGATTTATTGTGAAATTTGAAAAGTTGGTTGTTATGATAAGTAATTAAGAAATTTTATGATGAAATATATGTGTTAGCGGTGATAAAATAAAGATTGAAACTTCATTAAAAGAAATTAGATAAGTGGAAGGGCCACTTGTGACTGTAGCCGAAATTAAAGGTATAAAAGACCCTTGTGACTTTCATTTCCTCATTTACAAACTTCTCACCTTAAAAAACACACACATATTCTCTTAATATTCTGCTGGAATTCGAAATTAATGGAGAAAATTCATGGATTAAAGTTAATATAACAAGATTCAAATCAGAGTTTAAGGTTAGATCAATAATTTTTTGTTGCGTGTATGTTATTATAGTTGGAAAACATCTATTGAAGTTCTCAGAAGCATCAGAAACGGAAATCATTCGCTGAATCGAGAAAAAGGTAAATTTTTGTGAGTTTTTGTGTTCTTGAGGTTTTTCCTCATTTTTGGTTAAATCTGGACGAAATTAAGTGTTTATGATGGGAAAAATGGTCTAACAACACTCTATATATGTAAATATAACATTAGTTTGGATTGCATGTGGTTAAAAATGAATTTTGCAAATTTTTTAGCCAAACCCGTAGGTTGCGACCTGCAGTTCAGCAGCTCGACTCGATGAATGGGGTTGGCGACTCGATGAGTCGCCAAGAACATCAAGAAGGTCAGAAATTTTCTAAGTGTTGAGACCCGAATTTCAGGTTAAGTCAAACTTCGGATGGGACCCAAGAATTAAGTGTTGAGACCCGAATTTCAGGTTAAGTCAAACTTCGGATGGGGCCCAAATTTCGGGTTGGGGACCCGAACTTCGGATGGGTTTTAAACTCGGGTGATATCTTGGGTTATACTTCGGATAGGAACGACATCCGGCCGAGGATCCATAATTCAGACCTCCACTCGGCGAGTCGAATTGGACGAAAATCATTCGCTGAATCTAAGTGTTGAGACCCGAATTTCAGGTTAAGTCAAACTTCGGATGGGACCCAAATTTCGGGTTGGGGACCCGAACTTCGGATGGGTTTTAAACTCGGGTGATATCTTGGGTTATACTTCGGATAGGAACGACATCCGGCCGAGGATCCATAATTCAGACCTCCACTCGGCGAGTCGAATTGGACGACTCGGCCTCAGTTCAAGTGAAACTCGGTTCTGGTTTAAAAGACCTGAACTTTTGGACTAAAAGTAAGATTTTGAGATAACTATAACATTATGATAGGGCAATTATTGATGCGTACTTTGGATTTGATAACAATCCGAACCTTGGGAATTTAAACATGAATTACGAATGGTAAATCCGAAGATTGAACATTTTAACTTCTGAGACTTGATGAAAATTATTAATGAACGAACATTAATGGTAAATTTTCTACGAAAATGTAACAGGTCCCTTGTGGTGTTGTTAAACACACAATGGGGTACTTTGTGATTCTGATTGAAAGCCCAAGGAGAAATAATATTAATTGAAGTTATTTAACGCACCCACTGTGAGTACTTATGATTGTATATGTCTACATCTGTTTTATGTTAGTTGTTGTCTGTTGAGGCATGTTGTTTCTATTCGTTTGGCTCTCTACTAACATGCGTTTATTTTGGTGCACATTTGTATAAATGTTTTACATGTTCCGTTTCTTTGTTGTGCATCAACGTGATGGGCTTGCAAGCCATAACTGTTAATCTGGTGTTACCAAGACTATATGACCTAGAGCCGATCACTTCGAGGTCCCGAGGAGTAGTGTAACATCCCCGATGATAATTCACCTCAGATGATGATCTTAATGACTAAGCATTTCCAACTTTTTATGCATAAAAAACTTCATTTCTCACATAAAAATTATCAAATGCAGAACACTCCATTATGTCATTATTTTTATGTACTTTTGCTATGGACCCTTTGCCAAAATCATCATATTACTGAAAAGACCTCCTAGTACTAAAATAAATTCATTTGCTCAAGATCACAATCAAGACGACACTTATTAAAGATCCCAGCAAGCTTGTTTTCATTTGCTCAAGATCAAACACCCAATCATGAAGCCTTATGAATAACCAAGAAAAGTTACATTTACAACAAGAATCTGAATCTGGATTTTTATCAAAGTTCCATTTACAAAGAAATCCAAGTTTCATTTTCAAACAAGAATCTCAAAAATCGACTTTTTATACAAAGAATCTCAAAAATCGACTTTCTATTTACCAAAATCGAGTTTAAGAAGGAGTGAATCAACATTACCTGTCGGCGGCGGAGCAGATGTAGCGACGAGATATGAGAGCGGTGGAGATGGAGGCGACGCAAAGCGGAGGGCCGCGTAGATGGGAGGCGGTGCAAGGGGGAGGGCGGAGCAGGTGGTGGGCAGCGCAAATGGGAGGCAACACAAGGGGTGGCCGGCCGCTTGCTAGGGAGAAGGAGTGGTCGACGGAAGAGAGGTTTGGGGTGTCGTTTGCAGAGAAATGGAAGTTCTTTTTGCAAATGAGATGTGGAACAAGGTATTGGGTGCAGGGGGAATTGCTCAAGGAAAAGGGAGAGAACCGGGTAACTTGAGCCGACCTGATCCGACCCGATTGTAAGTTGCAAGGTTTTTATACGGGTGAATTGCTCAAAATAGCATGTAATTTTTTCCATTTTTTTTAATTTTAGCAATCTCATAAAATTTGTCTCAAATAATATAATGTATTTAACCGGCAAACAACAATTATTTATTTTCAAACAATATATAAAATTTAATTGTCACAATAACGAAAAAATTAAAATAGTTTGTTATTTTAAACAATAATCCCTATGTATAACTCTAGTTATTGTCGCATTAGGTTCATTTTGTAGTAGTGAAAGTTTTAAAATAGTGTAATTTTAAATTTGTAACCAATTTCCTAATTGTACTCTTATTTAAAAAAAAAAACACATACTATCAAATCTTGTATTTTATTACTCTTAACAAATTAGACATGAAACTTTTGTGTGTATTTTTTAATCAAAATTACAAAACAAGAAAAAATAGTATAGTCAACACTTGAAAACATATATATGTCATATTTTTTTCATTATAAATGCATCACTTAAAAAAATGTTATATGTTTTTAAAAATGTGTTGCATTTTTTTAATTATAAATGCAACACTCTAAAAATGTGTGGCATTTTTTATTGAAATATGCAACACTTTAAACAAATGTTGCAATTTATAGTAAAAATTGCAACACTTTAGAAAATTGTTGGCATTTTTTTAGTAAAAATGGCAACACATTATAAAAAGTGTTGCATTAAATCATTATATGCAACACTTATTGTCAATGTGTTGCTTTAGAGTGAACTTGAATAAAAAAGCAACAATTTTTTAATGTGTTGCATCAAAAGTGTTGCATTAGCTTCAATTTGTAGTAGTGGGAGATGCTATTGCTGCGCTAGAATGGATAACAGAAACTCAAAGACAATCCGAATCAGCGATGGTGTTGAGAATGACATGGTCTAGTTTGTTACTGCTATGTTCACGAAAGAGGCTGTTATTGTAACAACCTAACTTTTATCGATTGTGTAATATGTGATTTTGAAATAATAATATAATTTTGTTATATTATTTATATTGCAAAGAGTAATTAAGAAATGAAAATTTTATTAAGAAAATATAATTTTAATTATATTTATAAAATAATTAGGATGATTAAAATAAAGAGATGTAAAATACAAAAGTTTAGCGGGTTAAACTACAAATATAGTTTAGTCACTATATTAACCAAATTAATGGTCATTTAACAAATCATTTAAGAATTTCACTCTCTCTCTCTACTCTCTCTCTACACCAACCGGATTCTTCAAGAATTCATCAAAAACTTGCATTAAATTGAAGATTTAAAGTCAAAGAAGTTACAAACAACAACAATCAACAAGAATCAACAGGGGTTTCAAGGTAATATTCCATTTAAATTAAGAAATTTAGTATAATGGTTCGGTTTTATGAAAAACCGAAATCAAGAATTTAAGTTATGAATTTTGTGTTGCATGTGTATAAATTTGGTAGATTATGATGAATTGATGGTAATAAAAGTGATAGAAACAAGAATTTGTGATTAGATTGTCCAGAAATGATGAAATCGGAAATTTTTATAAAAACTTGTGTTCTTGGCAAAAATAATCATTTTTGGATGATCTTGATCAAATAATGATGTTATTGATAGGGAAAAAATGTATAAAAACACTCAAATAATGATAATACATCAAAATATATAGTTGCATGTTACTAAGTAGTGTTTTTGAGAATTTAAATGTAAAATCCGTATGAACAATATGAAGAACATGATGAACACCAAGAACAATTCTGGGAAAATTATAAGTATAAAGATCCGAATTCGGTTGAACCCGAATTCGGATGGTGCTCCTATTTCGGATACCACTTTGGTCCTAATTCGGATGATGGGTCCCGAATTCGGATAATATGTAAATTCGGACCCTATAATTCGGATTTTTATATTTCGGACCCAATTAGATTCGAATGTCATGCTAAATTCGGATATCTCAATTTCGGTTGAGTCATGGTCCGAATTCGGTACTCAATTCGGATCTCTAATCCGGATGATCCATTTCGGATGAATCCGAATCCGGATCACCCGAATCCGGGTGGATCCGAAATTGAGGGATCCGAAAACTTATTTTGATATTTTTTAACATGAATGATTATATTTATATATTTTCATGTTGATAAATATATAAATAAAGGACTTTTGAAATATTGAGACAAAGAATGATTTGGGAACAAATAAGTTATCAGAATCAGATGAAATTTAAGATTATAAAGATTAAAAAGGATAAGAGATGATGGCTTTGATAAGACAAATTATCAGATATCAGACTCAGATAAAATACAAGAATTTAAAGACTAAAATGATGACGATACAGACGATGAAATTAACATGATATTATCATGAATGATTTTGAACAGGTTCTGTATATTCTGAACAAAGATTTACAGATTTAAAGACTTAAAAGCGGGTCAGAGACTTGAACTGACAGATTACAGATTGACAAAATCCTGAGATAACTCAGGTGGCAGATTCTTATATCTGTTTGACCAAGACCCAGAACTGTGAGTTATAGATATTCAAATTGAACATGCAAAGATCCGTTTGAGATATATTGATGCTGTTACATTATTTGACATTCATTTATCAGCTGGATTGAGACCTGTGCACACCATGGATGGGTGTTGCCCAGTGAATCATGATAGTTATTTGCTTATCATTTCATATTGCATTTATTAGCGTTTCAGACTTTGCTTTATGATTCGTTGCTATCATGACTCCTAAGACTTATGCTTATTACATTGATCAGACTTGATAAGATTTATTCAGCTTGACTAGCCCTTATGGTCTATTGTTCTAGACCCGGCTATTCCACCAGTTCTCACGAACTTGGTAATGACCTCCGATGTTCGGCCATGTTGACCTACTGGTAGCTAGCCCAGTATGTGGCTGATCCCCACGATATAAGCGTGAGTGTGGTTTGAACATCATCCGTTCTTCAGATACTATATCTCAATCATGATGAGGGCTGTAGCGGCAGCCAAGACTTATCACGCTTAGAATTATGACTCCGCTTGACACGCATGTTAATATTGAAAATCTATAAACTCACTAAGCTTTGCTTACAGATGTTGCTTTAAAATTTTACAGGAAGAGCCAAAGGAAAATCACCTGCAGGACCTAGTGCTTAGGTCATCAAGAAATCCAAGTTTTGAAGCTTTCCTAGACCACTTCTCAACAAACTTTCTGGTACTGATTGGAAGACAGCTAATATGGTGGTTCTGGGTAGACTTGATGTGATGATTGATGTTATGATTAGATTAGATGTTACCCTTTTTATAACTTTAATTTGAAATATGTAATCTGTATCCTAATATGTAATGTACATGTAATTTTATTTTTCCGCAATTTAATTACCCTATCTTAGTATGGTTGATATCGTATTGCATATTATGGGACCTAGACTGGTGAGAACTGCCCCGTAAGGGGTGGTCTTCACAGGATGGTATCAGAGCACTAGTTTGAGTGAATCAAGTATTACGTAAGTATACTTGATCTCAAACTGAAGCAATACATATGTATCAATCATTTAGGTGGATTGAACTGAGATAGGATGTACAGACTGTTAGGATGGGAAAAGGGTACATAGATCTAAGCCTATAAACTGATAGTTAATTGATTTTAATTTTCAGTAGAAGATGTCAGGATCAGGATCAGGTGATATTCCCAACAATATGACCCAACAACAAATGTTTGAAATGATGCAACAATTTCTAGCCCAACACTCAGAACAACAAAACAAAATGATGCAAGAACAGTTTCGTGCCAGAGATGAGGCCGAAGCTAAAAGACGTGAAGAAAAGAAAAATAAGAGAAAAGAAAAGCAAGTCCAGACCAATGAATCTGATTCTGATAAATCTAACCCAGAAACCCAAATAGCTCAGCCAAAAGGCTGCAAATTCAAAGATTTTAAAGCGAGCGGTGCCCTGAACTTTGAGGGTACAGTGAATCCGATCCAGGCGATGGATTGGATTAGTCATACTGAAGAAATCTTCAGGATTTCTGATTGTCTAGATTCGAAGAAAGTAAGCTATGCGTCTGCACTATTTGTGGGAGCTGCTCGTGCCTGGTGGAAAACCCAGCGAAGTATCTATGGTGAGGAGGTGATTCAGACTTTAGAATGGGAGCAGTTTCTAGACATGTTCAACGCGAAATACTGCCCAGTTGACCAGCAAGATAAGATGGAAGTCCAATTAATGCAACTGACTCAGGGAACGAAGACTGTAGATGAATATGAACACGAATTTTCGAGATTATGTGGCTACTCTTCTTACCAAGTGGCAACAGAGGAAAGGAAAATGAATAGGTTCCGAGTAGGACTCAATCCTAGATACAGACATCCCATGAGCGTGATCAAATACAAGAGTTACTTGGAAATGGTTGAAGCGGCTAGACAAATCGAGCGAGGTTACTTAGAGTATGGTGATCAGTTATACGCTCCATCTACTAATCCGATGAACCCGTCTCCTCCAAAGAAACAGCGATTTGGCAGATTCTTTAGGCCAAATAAGTCTCAGTCACAGTCTCAGCAATTCCATCAGCAAAGTTCACAGCCGAAAGCCCAAGCGTATTCCCTTACGAACGAGCCACGATTCTGCAAGAGATGCAGAAAGTCTCACATGGGACTATGTAATCCGGATGACGTTACTTGCTTCGCGTGCAACATGATTGGTCATAGTAGTGAAGAATGTCCACAGCAGGGACGTGG
Source organism: Centrapalus pauciflorus (assembly GCA_020465985.1). Lineage (NCBI taxonomy): Eukaryota > Viridiplantae > Streptophyta > Magnoliopsida > Asterales > Asteraceae > Centrapalus > Centrapalus pauciflorus. The sequence continues at coordinate 391,708 of JAANYP010005412.1, read as the reverse complement.
ATGTGCGAAATGTGGAAAAAGAGGGCACTTCATGTATCAGTGTCGTAGCGGACCACGTTATCAGCCACAGTCATCAGCTGGAGGGTCGACAGTTAAAAGTTCTGCTGCAACACCAACTGCAAGGACACGTGCGTTCCAAATAACGGCTGAAGAGGCGAGAGAAACACCTGACGTAGTCACTGGTACGTTTCTGTTAAATACGATACCTGCTCGGGTGCTATTTGATTCTGGCGCAAGTCGTTCTTTCATATCGACTTCTTTTGCATCGAGACTATCTAAGTTCCCATCAAAGCTTCCAGTTATATTAGACATTGAGACAGCCAGTAACAGCTATGTTATGGCTGATTCTGTATATCGTAACTGCACTCTACTTGTCAATAACATTGTATTCAATCTCGACCTCATCCCGATTCCGTTAAAAGAGTTCGACGTTATTATCGGCATGGATTGGCTAACGAAAAATGAAGCTACTATTGTCTGCAACCGCCGAATCATCCGAATCAAGACTACAGACGGCCGAGTGTTAGAGATTAAAGGCGAAAAGCGAAAAGGTGATCACTGCTTCATTTCCATTGAAAAAGCACATAAGTATCTATCTAAAGGTCGCGAATCTTATTTGTGCTATGCTTTATCCGAAACCAACCCTGAAAAGAAATCTCTGTCTGATATCCCGATAGTCTGCGAGTTCCCGGACGTCTTTCCTGACGACATTTCTGGAGTGCCACCGGAACGTCAAGTCGAGTTTAGTATTGACTTGGTTCCTGGTGCGGCTCCTATTGCGAAGGCTCCATACAGACTTGCACCTGCAGAAATGCAGGAAATGTCAAAGCAACTGCAAGAGCTGTTGGAGAAGGGGTTTATCCGACCAAGTTCTTCTCCGTGGGGTGCACCAGTACTATTTGTTAAAAAGAAAGACGGAACTTTCCGTATGTGCATCGATTACCGCGAGTTGAACAAGGTTACAATAAAGAATAAGTATCCTCTGCCCAGAATCGATGATCTGTTTGATCAGTTACAAGGAGCCAGTTACTTTTCGAAAATAGATCTCCGATCTGGGTATCATCAGTTAAAAGTCAGAGAAGAAGATGTTCCAAAGACAGCTTTCCGTACAAGATACGGCCATTACGAATTTCTCGTGATGCCGTTCGGCTTGACAAATGCACCAGCGGCATTCATGGATCTCATGAATCGTGTGTGCAGACCAATGTTGGATAAATCAGTTATCGTATTCATAGACGATATTCTGATTTACTCCAAAACGGAGGCTGATCATTCTATTCATCTGCGGCAATTGCTAGAGTTATTAAGAAAAGAAAGACTCTATGCAAAGTTTTCTAAGTGCGAATTCTGGCTCAGACAGGTATAATTTCTATTATATAAGTCTTGAGCTGTTTCCTTAACTATTCTATGATTCGCCTCAGAATTTGAATTTCTATCTTGATTTTTATAGATCCAGTTCCTTGGCCATGTTGTTTCTGGCGAAGGAATTTCCGTTGATCCTTCGAAAGTCGAGGCCGTTCAGAAATGGCAAACGCCTCGCAATGCCTCTGAAATAAGAAGTTTCCTCGGATTGGCTGGTTACTACCGGCGATTCATAAAGGACTTCTCGAAGATTGCTGTACCTCTAACGATGCTAACACGAAAGAATACTCCTTTCGTTTGGTCTAATAAACAGCAAGAGGCATTTGATATTCTGAAGCAAAAGCTTATTCAAGCGCCGATTCTAGCCTTGCCAGAAGGTAATGACGATTTCGTTGTTTACAGCGACGCTTCTGGTACTGGTTTAGGATGTGTTCTTATGCAAAGGGGAAAAGTCATTGCCTATGCTTCAAGGCAATTGAAAGATTACGAGAAAAGTGCACCAACTCATGATCTTGAGTTGGCTGCCGTCGCCTTTGCTCTGAAAATTTGGCGTCACTATCTATATGGGACTCGGTGTCAGCTCTACACCGATCATAAGAGTCTCAAGTACCTTTTCACTCAAAAAGATCTGAACATGAAACAGCGTCGATCCTTGGAGCTTATCAAGGATTATGACTGCGAGATCTTATATCATCCCGGCAAAGCAAATGTTGTCGCGGATGCGTTGAGTAGAAAAGTATATCCAGAAAAGTGCTGTTATACTCTAACTCCAGTTATATTCTCTTCTGATCTTATTGAAGACATCAGAATTGCTCAAACTGAAGCGCTGAAAGAAGAGAACATAGATTCTGAAAATCTAAAAGGGGAATTACAATTTCTAACTCTGAACCATTTGGGACTCCACTGTCTCAAGGGAAACCGAATCTGGGTTCCTAAATATGGTTCTATTCGTAGCACTCTTCTGTCCGAAGCTCATCAGTCCAAGTTATCTATTCATCCTGGCAGCTCAAAGATGTACTTTGATCTGAAAGCTGACTACTGGTGGCCAGGAATGAAGAAAGACATCGGAAAATGTGTTGAAAGCTGTAAAGTATGTCAGATGGTTAAGGCAGAACATCAGAAACCCTTCGGGGATATGCAACCACTACCAGTTCCCGAGTGGAAGTGGGAGTATATAACAATGGACTTCATTACAAAGCTGCCAAAGACCAAAAGACAGCACGACTCCATCTGGGTAGTCGTTGATCGTCTAACTAAATCAGCACATTTCATTCCAATGAAAGAAACTTATTCCCTCGATAGATTGGCACAGTTGTACATCACAGAAATTATTTCTCGTCACGGTGTGCCAAAGTCTATTGTTTCTGATCGTGATAGTCGCTTCACATCCAGATTCTGGCAGGCATTACAAGAAGGGATGGGTACTCGGATTTCTATGAGTACTGCTTATCATCCGAATGCAGATGGCCAGAGTGAGCGTACTATTCTAACTCTTGAAGATATGCTTCGTGCCTGTATTCTTGATTTAGGTAGTAACTGGGATGACCATTTGCCATTGGTCGAATTTTCATATAATAACAGTTATCATTCAACGATCAAGATGGCCCCTTTTGAAGCTCTATACGGAAGAAAGTGCAGAACTCCTACCTGTTGGCGTGAAACAGGCGAATCGCCAATAGCAGGACCTGCTCTTCTACAGTTGACACACGAAAAGATTCAACTTGTTAGAAGAAATATTCTTGAAGCTCAGAGCAGGCAAAAGTCATATTATGATAACCGGCATAGATCAATAAGCTTTGCGGTTAACGATTGGGTGATGTTGAAAGTATCCCCAATGAAGAATGTGGTGCGATTCATTAAAAGAAACAAGCTAGCTCCAAGATTTATTGGACCATTCAAGATCGTCGAAAAGATTGGAAATCAGTCTTATCGCCTTGAACTACCAGCTGACTTAGCTGGAATACACCCTGTATTCCATGTTAGTCATTTGAGAAAAAGCCTAGCTGACGAAAGAGAAGTACAGATACCACACGTTAACCTACAGATAGATGAGAAGCTTTGCGTGGTTGAAGAGCCAGAACGTATTCTGGACTCAAAGACTAAGAAGCTTAGAAATAAAGAAATACAGATGGTGCTCGTCCAGTGGAAACACCACAAAGGTTCGCATCAGTCTTGGGAATCCAGAGATGTAATGAAAGCAACTTATCCCAGTCTGTTCGAATCTAGCTAACTTCGGGGACGAAGTTTGTGCGTGGTGGAGCCCATTCTGTAACAACCTAACTTTTATCGATTGTGTAATATGTGATTTTGAAATAATAATATAATTTTGTTATATTATTTATATTGCAAAGAGTAATTAAGAAATGAAAATTTTATTAAGAAAATATAATTTTAATTATATTTATAAAATAATTAGGATGATTAAAATAAAGAGATGTAAAATACAAAAGTTTAGCGGGTTAAACTACAAATATAGTTTAGTTACTATATTAACCAAATTAATGGTCATTTAACAAATCATTTAAGAATTTCACTCTCTCTCTCTACTCTCTCTCTACACCAACCGGATTCTTCAAAAATTCATCAAAAACTTGCATTAAATTGAAGATTAAAGTCAAAGAAGTTACAATCAACAACAATCAACAAGAATCAACAGGGGTTTCAAGGTAATATTCCATTTAAATTAAGAAATTTAGTATAATGGTTCGGTTTTATGAAAAACCGAAATCAAGAATTTAAGTTATGAATTTTGTGTTGCATGTGTATAAATTTGGTAGATTATGATGAATTGATGGTAATAAAAGTGATAGAAACAAGAATTTGTGATTAGATTGTCCAGAAATGATGAAATCGGAAATTTTTATAAAAACTTGTGTTCTTGGCAAAAATAATCATTTTTGGATGATCTTGATCAAATAATGATGTTATTGATAGGGAAAAATGTATAAAAACACTCAAATAATGATAATACATCAAAATATATAGTTGCATGTTACTAAGTAGTGTTTTTGAGAATTTAAATGTAAAATCCGTATGAACAATATGAAGAACATGATGAACACCAAGAACAATTCTGAGAAAATTATAAGTATAAAGATCCGAATTCGGTTGAACCCGAATTCGGATGGTGCTCCTATTTCGGATACCACTTTGGTCCTAATTCGGATGATGGGTCCCGAATTCGGATAAAATGTAAATTCGGACCCTATAATTCGGATTTTTATATTTCGGACCCAATTAGATTCGAATGTCATGCTAAATTCGGATATCTCAATTTCGGTTGAGTCATGGTCCGAATTCGGTACTCAATTCGGATCTCTAATCCGGATGATCCATTTCGGATGAATCCGAATCCGGATCACCCGAATCCGGGTGGATCCGAAATTGAGGGATCCGAAAACTTATTTTGATATTTTTTAACATGAATGATTATATTTATATATTTTCATGTTGATAAATATATAAATAAAGGACTTTTGAAATATTGAGACAAAGAATGATTTGGGAACAAATAAGTTATCAGAATCAGATGAAATTTAAGATTATAAAGATTAAAAAGGATAAGAGATGATGGCTTTGATAAGACAAATTATCAGATATCAGACTCAGATAAAATACAAGAATTTAAAGACTAAAATGATGACGATACAGACGATGAAATTAACATGATATTATCATGAATGATTTTGAACAGGTTCAGTATATTCTGAACAAAGATTTACAGATTTAAAGACTTAAAAGCGGGTCAGAGACTTGAACTGACAGATTACAGATTGACAAAATCCTGAGATAACTCAGGTGGCAGATTCTTATATCTGTTTGACCAAGACCCAGAACTGTGAGTTATAGATATTCAAATTGAACATGCAAAGATCCGTTTGAGATATATTGATGCTGTTACATTATTTGACATTCATTTATCAGCTGGATTGAGACCTGTGCAAACCATGGATGGGTGTTGCCCAGTGAATCATGATAGCTATTTGCTTATCATTTCATATTGCA
>JAANYP010005412.1:165003-386203 GCA_020465985.1 Centrapalus pauciflorus | reverse complement strand
ATTCCACCAGTTCTCACGAACTTGGTAATGACCTCCGATGTTCGGCCATGTTGACCTACTGGTAGCTAGCCCAGTATGTGGCTGATCCCCACGATATAAGCGTGAGTGTGGTTGGAACATCATCCGATCTTAAGATACTATATCTCAATCATGATGAGGGCTGTAGCGGCAGCCAAGACTTATCACGCTTAGAATTATGACTCCGCTTGACACGCATGTTAATATTGAAAATCTATAAACTCACTAAGCTTTGCTTACAGATGTTGCTTTAATATTTTACAGAAAAAAGCAAAGGAAAGTCACCTGCCGGACCTAGTTCTTAGGTCTTACACGATCAAGACAGAAGTATCATAGACCTCTACTCAACGATCTCATTTTGGTACTAATTGGATGATGATATTGTGGTGATCTGGGTAGATTTATTTTGATAATATGATGACATGAAATAGATTAGTCTTGTGCCCTTTATAAGTTTAATTTGAAAACCGTAACTGTATTAAACTTAAATCTTAATAGCTTGTACTGTAATTTAATTTTCCGCATTAAAATTACTCTATCTTAGTTTGGTTGATATCGTATTGCAATATGTGGGACCTAGACTGGTGAGAACTGCCCCGGAAGGGGTGGTCTTCACAGGATGGTATCAGAGCCCATAGTTTGAGTGAATCAAGTATTACGTGAGTATACTTGATCTCAAACTGAAGCAATACATATGTATCAATCATTTAGGTGGTTTGAACTGAGATAGGATGTACAGACTATTAGGATGGGAAAAAGGGTACATAGATCTAAGTCTATAAACTGATAGTTAAATGCTTGTAATTTTCAGTAGAAGATGTCAGGATCAGGATCAGGTGATATTCCCAACAATATGACCCAACAACAAATGTTTGAAATGATGCAACAATTTCTAGCCCAACACTCAGAACAACAAAACAAAATGATGCAAGAACAGTTTCGTGCCAGAGATGAGGCCGAAGCTAAAAGACGTGAAGAAAAGAAAAATAAGAGAAAAGAAAAGCAAGTCCAGACCAATGAATCTGATTCTGATAATTCAAATCCAGAAACCCAAATAGCTCAGCCAAAAGGCTGCAAATTTAAAGATTTTAAAGCGAGCGGTGCCCTGAACTTCGAGGGTACTGTGGATCCGATCCAGGCGATGGATTGGATTAGTCATACTGAAGAAATCTTCAGGATTTCTGATTGTCTAGATTCGAAGAAAGTAAGCTATGCGTCTGCACTATTTGTGGGAGCTGCTCGTGCCTGGTGGAAAACCCAGCGAAGTATCTATGGAGAGGAGGTGATTCAGACTTTAGAATGGGAGCAGTTTCTAGACATGTTCAACGCGAAATACTGCCCAGTTGACCAGCAAGATAAGATGGAAGTCCAATTAATGCAACTGACTCAGGGAACGAAGACTGTAGATGAATATGAACACGAATTTTCAAGATTATGTGGCTACTCTTCTTACCAAGTAGCAACAGAGGAAAGTAAAATGAATAGGTTCCGAGTAGGACTCAATCCTAGATACAGACATCCGATGAGCGCGATTAAATACAAGAGTTATCTAGAAATGGTAGAAGCAGCTAGACAGATTGAACGAGGGTACTTAGAGTACGGCGATCAGCTCTACGCTCCGTCTACTAATCCGATGAATCCGTCTCCTCCAAAGAAACAGCGGTTTGGCAGATTTTTCAAGCCAAATAAGTCGCAATCTCAGCAAACCCATCAGTATAGTTCACAGCCGAAAGCGCAAGCCTACTCACTGACAAACGAGCCACGATTCTGCAAGAGATGCAGAAAATCACATATGGGGTTATGTAATCCAGAAGACGTTACTTGCTTCGCGTGCAACATGATCGGTCACAGCAGTGATGAATGTCCGCAGCAGGGACGAGGATGTGCGAAGTGTGGAAAAAGAGGACACTTTATGTACCAGTGTCGTAGCGGACCGCGTTATCAGTCTCAATCATCAGCAGGAGGTTCTACAGGGAAAAGTTCTGCTGCAACGCCGACTGCACGGACTCGAGCTTTCCAAATTACAGCTGAAGAGGCGAGAGAAACACCAGACGTAGTCACCGGTACGTTTCTGTTAAATACAATTCCTGCTCGTGTGTTATTTGATTTCGGTGCTAGTCATTCCTTCATATCAACTACTTTCGCTCAAAGACTATATAAATCTCCCTCGAAGCTTCCCGTAATACTTGATATCGAGACAGCCAGCAACAACTATGTTATGGCTGATTGTGTTTATCGTAACTGCACTCTACTTATCAATAACATTGTATTCAATCTCGACCTCATCCCGATTCCTTTAAAAGAATTTGATGTCATCATCGGTATGGATTGGCTAATGAACAACGAGGCCACAATTATCTGCAACCGACGAGTAATCAGAATCAAATCTTCAGACGGTCGAGTACTTGAGATCAAGGGCGAGAAGCGGAAAGGTGCGCATTGCTTTATATCTGTAGAAAAGGCTCACAAATATTTGTCTAAAGGTCACGACTCTTACCTTTGTTATGCTCTATCTGAGTCCAGCTCTGAAAAGAAGTCTTTATCCGATATTCCTATCGTCTGTGAGTTTCCAGACGTATTTCCCGATGACATTTCTGGAGTGCAACCGGAACGACAAGTCGAGTTCAGTATTGACTTGGTTCCTGGTGCGGCTCCTATCGCAAAAGCTCCATACAGACTTGCACCTGCAGAAATGCAGGAAATGTCAAAGCAACTGCAAGAGCTGTTGGAGAAGGGGTTTATCCGACCAAGTTCTTCTCCGTGGGGTGCACCAGTACTATTTGTTAAAAAGAAAGACGGAACATTCCGTATGTGCATCGATTACCGCGAGTTGAACAAGGTTACAATAAAGAATAAGTATCCTCTGCCCAGAATCGATGATCTGTTTGATCAGTTACAAGGAGCCAGTTACTTTTCGAAAATAGATCTCCGATCTGGGTATCATCAGTTAAAAGTCAGAGAAGAAGATGTTCCAAAGACAGCTTTCCGTACAAGATACGGCCATTACGAATTTCTCGTGATGCCGTTCGGTTTGACAAATGCACCAGCGGCATTCATGGATCTCATGAACCGTGTGTGCAGACCAATGTTGGATAAATCAGTTATCGTGTTCATAGACGATATTCTGATTTACTCCAAAACGGAGGCTGATCATTCTATTCATCTGCGGCAATTGCTAGAGTTATTAAGAAAAGAAAGACTCTATGCAAAGTTTTCTAAGTGCGAATTCTGGCTCAGACAGGTATAATTTCTATTATATAAGTCTTGAGCTGTTTCCTTAACTATTCTATGATTCACCTCAGAATTTGAAATTCTATCTTAATTCTTATAGATCCAGTTCCTTGGCCATGTTGTTTCTGGCAAAGGAATTTCCGTTGATCCTTCAAAAGTCAAGGCTGTTCAGAAGTGGCAAACACCTCGCAATGCCTCAGAGATAAGAAGTTTCCTTGGATTGGCCGGTTATTATCGGCGATTCATAAAGGACTTCTCAAAGATTGCTGTGCCGCTCACAATGTTAACACGAAAGAATACTCCTTTCGTTTGGACTGATAAACAGCAAGAGGCATTTGACATTTTGAAGCAAAAGCTTATTCAAGCGCCGATTCTAGCCTTGCCAGAAGGTAATGACGATTTCGTTGTCTATAGCGATGCCTCTGGTACTGGCTTAGGATGTGTTCTGATGCAAAGGGGAAAGGTAATTGCCTACGCTTCAAGGCAATTAACGGATTACGAGAAAAGTGCACCAACTCATGATCTTGAGTTGGCTGCCGTCACCTTTGCTCTAAAAATCTGGCGGCATTATCTTTATGGGACTCGGTGTCAGCTCTACACCGATCATAAGAGTCTCAAATACCTTTTTACTCAGAAAGATCTGAACATGAAACAGCGTCGATCCTTGGAGCTTATCAAGGATTATGACTGCGAGATCTTATATCATCCCAGCAAAGCAAATGTTGTCGCGGATGCGTTGAGTAGAAAAGTGTATCCTGAAAAGTGCTGTTATGCCCTAACTCCAGTTATATTCTCTTCTGATCTTATTGAAGATATTCGAGCTGCTCAAACTGAAGCGCTGAAAGAAGAGAACATAGATTCTGAAAATCTAAAAGGGCAATTACAATTTCTAACTCTGAACCATTTGGGACTTCACTGTCTCAAGGGAAACCGAATCTGGGTTCCTAAATATGGTTCTATTCGTAGCACCCTTCTGTCCGAAGCTCATCAGTCCAAGTTATCTATTCATCCTGGCAGCTCAAAGATGTATTTTGATCTGAAAGCTGATTACTGGTGGCCAGGAATGAAGAAGGACATTGGAAAATGTGTTGAAAGCTGCAGAGTATGTCAGATGGTTAAGGCAGAACATCAGAAACCCTTCGGGGATATGCAACCACTGCCAGTTCCTGAATGGAAGTGGGAGCATATAACAATGGACTTCATTACGAAGCTGCCAAAGACCAAAAGACAGCACGACTCCATCTGGGTAGTCGTTGACCGATTAACGAAATCAGCACATTTCATTCCGATGAAAGAAACATATTCTCTCGATAGATTGGCGCAGCTGTATATCTCTGAAATTATTTCTCGTCACGGTGTGCCGAAGTCTATCGTTTCTGATCGAGATAGTCGCTTCACATCCAGATTCTGGCAAGCATTACAAGAAGGGGTGGGTACTCGGATTTCTATGAGTACTGCTTATCATCCAAATGCAGATGGCCAGAGTGAGCGTACTATCTTAACTCTAGAAGATATGCTTCGTGCCTGCATTCTTGATCTAGGTGGTAACTGGGATGACCACTTACCGTTGGTCGAATTCTCGTATAATAACAGTTATCATTCAACGATCAAGATGGCTCCTTTTGAGGCTCTATACGGAAGAAAATGCAGAACTCCTACCTGTTGGCGCGAAACAGGTGAATCGCCACTGGCAGGACCTGCCCTTCTACAGTTGACTCATGAAAAGATTCAACTAGTTAGAAGGAATATTCTTGAAGCTCAAAGCAGGCAGAAGTCATATTATGATAACCGGCATAGATCAATAAGTTTTACGGTTAACGATTGGGTGATGTTGAAAGTATCCCCAATGAAGAATGTGGTGAGATTCATAAAGAGAAACAAGCTAGCTCCAAGATTTATCGGTCCGTTCAAGATTGTGGAAAAGATTGGAAATCAATCTTATCGTCTTGAACTACCGGCTGACTTAGCGGGAATACATCCTGTATTTCATGTCAGTCATCTGAGAAAGAGTTTAGCTGATGAAAGGGAAGTTCAGATACCACATGTTAACTTGCAGATTGATGAGAAGCTTCGCGTGGTTGAAGAGCCAGAACGTATTCTGGACTCGAAGACCAAAAAGCTTCGGAATAAAGAGATACAGATGGTGCTCGTCCAGTGGAAACACCACAAAGGTTCGCATCAGTCTTGGGAATCGAGAGATGTTATGAAAGCTACATATCCCGGTCTGTTCGAATCTAACTAACTTCGGGGACGAAGTTTGTGCGTGGTGGAGCCCATTCTGTAACAACCTAATTTTGATCTAGTCATAAATTCAGTAATATTTTGAACCGATAATGTAATAATGTTGAATTATTTGAATTATAATTTAATTAATAATGAAATATTAATTAAATTATATAAATATTTAATTTATGAATTAATTATTAAAGAAAATTAAATAAAAGAGATATAATATACAAAAATAAAAGTGAGTTAGCTAGCAAATATAACTAGAAGACGTATATAAACGAGAATTATATTCACAAATCTGATTTGCACTCTCTCTCTCTAACTCTCTCTCTCTAAACTCTCTCTCTCTAGCTTTCTCTCTAACTTCTCTCTAGAAATTCTCCTAAACCGACCGTCCGATTATCAAGATATATATACCGTTAGGAAGATCTCGGCGAATACTACACGAATATACCAATTCCTGCGTGAATTCAGACGAATTGAGGTAAGATTTTTGTATTTTTACGTTTTATATATATATACGGTATTCTCGAATCTATTAAATTTTATGATATTTGAAGCTATTTTTATCAAAATTAACTAGAATAAGTTTAAGATAATCAAACATAGGCTTAATATTGATTATATATGTGATTTATGCCTTAGAAATTCATGGTTTAGAGTTGCAAATATGATCAGATTCGAGAACATTATAATCAGATTCGAAAATGCATAGATCAAACTCGAGAGATCTATGAACAGACTCGAATTGTATAGTTTCGAGTCTATGAATTCGAATCTGTTCTTTTTCCCCTAGACTCGAGAGTGGCTTCGATTCTATACGTATATTTCGAGTCTATGCATAGTTCGAACCTAATCCCCATGTGTGTGTGTCTCGAATCTATCCATTAGATTCGAAGGGTCCTATTTCGAATCTGACCATCCATATATGAACTTAATTTGCTCGAATCTAGCTAGTTAAACTCGAAGTGTGTATGTGTTTCGAATCTATTCTTTAGATTCGAATGAGCTTATTTCGAATCTATGTCATTTCGAATTTATGGTATCCGAATCTGCACCCCATTCGAATCTGATGCCTTTAATTAAAAATCTAAGATGATATATGAGCTAACAAATTATCAGAATCAGATAAAATAAAGATTTTAACGACTAAAGAAAAGATGATAATGATATGATATTGATATGGTATATTATGATAATTCTGGACAGGTTCAGTGAAATTCTGAACATTTAGACAAAGATTTTAAAAGATTTAAAGCGGGTCAGAGACTTGATTTGACAGAGAACAGATTGATAAAATCCTGAGATAACTCAGGTGGCAGATTCATATATCTGTTTGACCAAGACCCAACACTGTGAGTTATAGATATTCAAATTGAACATGCAAAGATCCGTTTGAGATATATTGATGTTGTACATTATTTGACATTCATTTATCAGCTGGAATGAGACCTGTGCACACCATGGATGGGTGTTGCCCAGTGAATCATGATAGCTATTTGCTTATCATTTCATATTGCATTTATTAGCGTTTCAGACTTTGCTTTATGATTCGTTGCTATCATGACTTCTAAGACTTATGCTTACTACATTGATCAGATTTGATAAGATTTATTCAGCTTGACTAGCCCTTATGGTCTATTGTTCTAGACCCGGCTATTCCACCAGTTCTCACGAACTTGGTAATGACCTCCGATGTTCGGCCATGTTGACTTACTGGTAGCTAGCCCAGTATGTGGCTGATCCCCACGATATAAGCGTGAGTGTGGTTTGAACATCATCCGATCTTAAGATACTATATCTCAATCATGATGAGGGCTGTAGCGGCAGCCAAGACTTATCACGCTTAGAATTATGACTCCGCTTGACACGCATGTTAATATTGAAAATCTATAAACTCACTAAGCTTTGCTTACAGATGTTGCTTTAATATTTTACAGGAAAAAGCAAAGGAAAGTCACCTGCCGGACCTAGTTCTTAGGTCTTACACGATCAAGACAGAAGTATCATAGACCTCTACTCAACGATCTCATTTTGGTACTAATTGGATGATGATATTGTGGTGATCTGGGTAGATTTATTTTGATAATATGATGACATGAAATAGATTAGTCTTGTGCCCTTTATAAGTTTAATTTGAAAACCGTAACTGTATTAAACTTAAATCTTAATAGCTTGTACTGTAATTTAATTTTCCGCATTAAAATTACTCTATCTTAGTTTGGTTGATATCGTATTGCAATATGTGGGACCTAGACTGGTGAGAACTGCCCCGGAAGGGGTGGTCTTCACATTCTTCGTCTAATCAAACAGATTAGAGGTGATTGTAATTGTTGAGTTTGGCAATACAAGTGACTTTTGATTATTGATTGTGTTTATGTGATTGTTTGTTTTGAAAGCTTTTCTAAAATAGTTAAGTGTTATTCCGCAAACTTCTTAATTGGACTATGATTTAATACAAGGTTATTGGTTTATACTCTGATTGATTCAAACCAGTTAATCTTAGGTAGTGATTTTGTTCTTGACACCTTTGAAACCTTATTTTTTAGACTTTTTGAGCACTCACCCTTGAGAATTCTCATAGGAGCTTCCAAGATTTCTTTGCCTTTTTCAACATTAGGTTTCTTGAGATTTTTGTTTGCAATGTTCTTTTTGGAAAATTTAATTAATATTGCAGAAACCTTTGCCTTTGAATCAGTGGAGAGAGTGGAGAGCTTGATTTGTTTATCTGTTAGCTCTACTGAAGGTTGGGTGTGAAAGGAGGAAATATGAACTTGTTAGTCCGAGTGCAAACCTTGATACACAGTATCAAGAACCGTTTGTTCAAAATCTTTGCGAATAAAATTCTCCTCACCTTTCAAAACTTTGTTTTGAAGATGTGTGATTTGGTTTTGAAGAATAAAGGTGGGGATGTAAGAATGAGATGTTGATGCAACAAGTTTAGCATTTATTTCCGACTTTGAGTAACTATGTATGTAGTCATCCGCCAGAGTGAGTTCTCTAGTGGAATAAATGTCATTGAGTCCCTCATAGTCAAAAGATGTATGCTTGTTTTTGTAAATCTCTCTTTTTGATTCTTCCTCATTTAAGGCATCTTCGGTTGATCGATGAAAAATCGCCTTAAAACCATGTCCCATGTAACTGTGATCATACAATGTAGGCAAAATGTTTAATACCTTGTTGAGAATTTTGGGACTTACATACCCAATACCTTCCTAGTGATAGAAACGTGTCTCTTTGGGTTTGTTCATGTGGATGGTCTGATCGGTTTGAGCATGTTTCAAAAATTCATCCTCAAGATATTTTCTTTTAGCGTACAACTCCACTTTTTCTTTGGAAATCATTTTGAACTTTTGTTCATTCTGAGAGTTCTCACATGAGATGAAATCATATTTGTTTGACACTTCATAAAACTTAGATTTCAATTAATTGTTTCCTTCTTGAGTTTTATTTGAATTTTCAATCAAAGAAGAATTTATATCATTAATCTTGACCATGTCCAACTGAATTTTTGAGTTTTCACTTTGCACTTTTTGCAGTCGGTTTTTAAAAGTGTGGGCCTTTTCCTTTTCAAGCAAAATAATCTGTTCTAGAAAAAGATTTTTTTCGGTGAGAAGTTTGAAGTCGTTGATTAAGTCGAATTCGGATTCAGAATGTACCTCACTTGTTTCACCATCTGATGGAAAAGTTTCGGTAATGCCGAAACCTCATTTGCCATGATTGGTTTTGAAAATAAGATCTTAAAATTGGAAACTTGGAGATTATTGTTTTAAAAAAAAAAGAAATTAAAAACAGGAGTGTTACAACCTTGAAAAGAGTAGAGAAAATTTCAAAATTTTAAAAAACAGTGAAACTTCTACAGTTTCGATAATACCGAAACTTTCAATGTTTCAGTATTACCGAAACCTTTTCAGAGTTTCAGTATGTACCGAACTTTTTTAGAGTTTCGGTATGTAACGAGACTTTCAAGGTTACGGTGTTTTGGCTAAATCTTTCCAAGTTTCAGTACTACCGAAACTTTTTCAGAGTTTCGGTATGTACTGAGACTTTCAAGGTTACAGTGTTTTGGCTAAATATTTCCAAGTTTCAGTATTACCGAAAGTTTCAGAGTTTCGGTATGTACCGAGACTTCCAAGGTTTCGGTATTTACCGAAACTTTCAAGTTACAGTATTTATCAAACCTTTGAGAACACTGAACACCGAAACCTCTAATTTTACTAAAACCTTTGACGAGTACTGAAACCTTTGACTAATACCGAAACCTTTAACCAGTACCGAAACCTTTGACTATTACCAAAACCTTTGACCAATACCGAAACCTTTGACCAGTACCGAAACCTTTGACTATTATCGAAACCTTTTAAAAGGAAACCCTTTTTGCAATTTTCAGAACACGTTTTCACCGAGAGATACCGAGACCTACTGAAACTATTGAAGGTTTCGGTATTTCCAGATTTTAACGGGTTTTCTAAGATTTTTCACACAAAACTGGTTTTAATTCACAAAAATGTTCAATAAAGGGCTCAAATAAGTCAATTTCGGCACAAATAAACACTTATAACACAAAATTTGATGGTATATTTGGTCAAATTTGAGATGCAGTTCCTGCAACTTATGAACACAGAAGGTTTCAACAAAAAAAAACTCATTTACTCCATGAAAATGATGTTGTTTTGCATAATAAAAATACTTTTGATGATTAAAAACAACACACAAATAATATTTTAGCAAAAGATTAGAGATTTGGACCTCTTTGAGAAGCAGAAGAAGATGAAGAGCAGACTACGTTTTTTAACACAGCTCCAAGTTGAAATCCAATTCCAAGCTCTGATACCAAATGAAAGCTTGAATTCCCAGATATTACACAATCATGACATATAGAGCAACATATAATCAGATTTATTAATGCAAACACTCTATAGGATGAAGAAGATGAATAAGCCCTTGAGAGAAAATATGTTGAAATCTATTTTAGTTGATGACAATAATTACTCTAGGGGTTGTTTTGTAATTATCTCATAGATATGACTTTTTGTATGAATAGTGAATAGTGTACTGTTAATGTACATATCTGACATTTGACAATTACTTTTGCACGGAATTTCGTAGCTAGGACTACAGTGTACACATCTTCTTATTCATTCTGTAATTCTCAATTGTGAGCAAGAAATCATTCGGTTAGTGTTTCTGTGATCTTGATTGTTTGATATTGTGTTTATGATTGATTAAATTGATTTTGAAATTTTTGATTGATTTTGAAATTTTCACAATTGTGTGCAAGAAATCATTCGGTTAGTGTTTCTGTGATTTTGATTGTTTGATATTGTCTTTTGTGTGATCTTGATTGTTTGATATTATGTTTATGATGGATCCCTAAACATTCTATTAAAAAGTGGGTTCCTAATTCGAAGACGTTGTCTGTTGAGAGGTCTAAAGACTCACCACAAGATTTACCTAATTCCAAAGTACCCAACTATAAGTGGGTACCTCACGTCTTTCTTCATTTTATAGGTAAATCATGTGTGGTACCTTGACTCCGTGTGCTTAAAGCATATGACCGGACAGAGAGAAAAACCCTCACAAATTTTGTTGACAATATCTGTGGGACGGTACGGTTTGGGAATGATCAATTCTGTCCGATCAAAGGTTATGGGAGTCTTGAGTACAACAAAATTACAATTCAAAAGGTCTTCTATGTTGATGGTCGTGGTCATAATCTGTTCAGTATCGGGCAACTGTGCGACAAAGGATTAGAAGTCAACTTTAAGGCTAATCGGTGTAGCATTAGATCTGGGGAAGGGAAGGAGATTCTTGCAGGGAATAGGAAAACAAATCTGTACTCCGTAGATTTAGCCAACATCAATCTGAAGAAAGATGTATGCTTACTGTCCAAGGCAACATCTAAAGAATCATGGATGTGGCATCGCCGTCTTTCCCATCTAAACTTCAAAGAATTAACCAATCTTGCAAAAGGAGGGTTAGTCAAAAGGCTACCAACTCTCAGATTTCAGAAGGAGCAGTTGTGTGCTGCTTGTGAAAAAGGGAAGATGGTGCGAGCTTCTCTCAAGTCAAAGGTTGAACACTCTTCAACTAGAGCTTTAAAACTTCTATATATGGACTTGTGCGGGCCTATGCGAGTACAGAGCATTAACAAGAAAAGATAGGTGTTGGTTATAGTCGACGACTATTCGAGATACACATGGGTATTCTTCTTGAGATCCAAGCCCGATGCTAGTGAGCTCATTATCGACTTCATTCACAAAATTCAAGTCAAGTTGCAACTAACGGTTCAAACCATTAGATCTGATAATGGTAAAGAATTCAAGAATAAGTCACTCGAGATGTTTCTGAGTTCTGTTGGAATAACTCATCAATATTCAGCAGCTCGTACCCCACAACAGAACGGTGTAGTTGAATGACGAAATCGCAGTCTTGTGGAATCTATTAGGACAATGCTGGCTTACTCAAATCTACCATTATTCCTTTGGGCTGAAGTTGTAGCAACTTCTTGTTTTACTCAGAACTGATCAATCATCAACAAAAGATTCGGAAAGACACCATACGAACTGATAAATAAACAAGTCCCTAATGTGAAATTTTTTCATGTCAGGTTCTTTATCCTGAATGACAAAGACAACTTGGGAAAGTTTAATCAGAAAGCGGAAGAAGGCATCTTCATTGGATACTCTAAAGAGTCTGTAGCTTTCCGAGTCTACAACAATAGGACAAAGACTGTTAACGATAGCGTAAATGTTAAATTCGACGAAGGAGTTGTAATGGCTTCTGAACACACCGGTTCAGGACCCGAACTTAAACAGTCGACTTCAATGAAGTCATCTGAGCAAAATGCTGAAACGAATGATCTAAATAAATTGTCTGAGAATTTTTATGAAGACTACTTTGAAAAGACCAAACCTAATGTTTCAATTTTGGTTCCTGACAGGATTACTGAAGATCCGGTTGTAGTCTCTTATCATTCGCATCAACCATTTTCAGAAGATACTGGAGAAGTTTCAACAACAGATGTACACTTACCTATTGATGGTGTACAACCAATTCAAGCTCTAGAATCTTCTGAACCCCCCCCCCCCCCCGAATTCTGAAAACTCAGAAACCCCCAACTCAGTTGATATCCCATCAACTTCTGAAGTAAATCCCCGTATTCCCTACCTGGACTTGAACCCCAATCAAGACCAACTTCAACCTTACCCACATACATTCAAATGGACAAGGAATCACCCACCTCAAAACATAATTGGTGATCCTTCTGCTTCAGTTAAAACCCAAAGAGCTACAATGAACGAGTGTCTTTTCTCAAATCTTTTGAGCAAGATTGAGCCAAAGACAGTGAAAGAAGCTCTTCTGGATGCAGACTGGATAGTGGCTATGCAAGAAGAGTTAAATCAATTTGGAAGGTTGAAGGTCTGGCGATTGGTGGAACGACCAAAGAATAAATCTATCATTTGCACGAAGTGGATCTTCAAGAATAAGAAAGATGAACACGGTGTCATCATTTGAAACAAAGCTCGGCTCGTTGCCAAAGGATACAGCCAGCAGGAGGGAATCGATTATGATGAAACATTTGCCCCACTTGCTAGGATTGAAGCAATTCGAATGTTTTTAGCATTTGCTGCACATAAAAACTTTACAGTATATCAAATGGATGTGAAAACTGCTTTTCTAAATGGGGAATTAACTGACGAAGTATATACATATCAGCCCAAAGGGTTTACCAATCCTTCGAAGCCTGATCTTGTATATATTTTGGACAAATCACTGTATGACCTTAAACAAGCACCTCGAGCTTGGTATGATGCACTTTCAAATTATCTTTTGAAATGTGGATTTAACAAAGGTGCAGTGAATACAACCCTATATATAAAACGTCAGGGTCCAAATATCGTAGTCATTTAGATATATGTAAATGATATAATATTTGGGTCTACAAATACTGAGTTTTGCAAGAAATTTGCATTTTTAATGTCCCAAAAATTAGAAATGAGCATGATGGGAGAAATTAATTGTTTCTTGGGTTTACAAGTAAAACAACTGAGCGATGGCATTTTCATCAAATATATTCAGGATATGTTAAAGAAACTTAACATGGTCAATAGTACACCCATGAAAACTCTCATGGCTCCGGATTCTAAATCTAAACTCGATGAGGACATTTCAGGGAAACCTGTTGATATAGCCCATTATCGAGGGATAATTGGGTCATTAATGTATTTAACTGCTAGTAGACCGGATATTATGTTTGCTACTTGTGTCTGTGCTAGATATCAGCCACATTCGAAAGAATCACATTTGGCTGCTGCCAAACGCATTATAAGATATCTGAAGGGAACTCCAAACTTAGGTTTGTGGTATCCCATGGAATCATCTTTTACATTAATTGCCTTCTCTGATGCTGATCACGCAGGTGATAAAATGGATCGGAAAAGCACATCAGGAGCAGTACAGTTTCTTGGTGACAAACTCGTCTGCTGGTCATCCAAAAAGGAACATTGTGTATCTCTGTCAACAGCAGAAGCTGAATGCGTAGCAGTATCGTCGTGCTGTTCACAAGTGTTGTGGATGAAGAGCCAACTCATAGACTACGGGTTTACACCACAAAATTTACTATGATTCACAAAGTGCAATAACAATAGCTTCAAATCCAGTGCAACATTCAAAACCAAAGCACATTGATATCCGTTATCACTTTATAAAAGATCATGTAGAAATGGTAATGTAGAGTGATATTTTGTACCCACTGAATATCAACTAGTTGATTTGTTTACCAAAGCCTTCTATGAAAAACAATTTAATTTTTTGGTATACAAATTAGGTATGTTGAATCGTTAGATTTAAACGTTCAGTAGTTACAAAATATAATTTTAAATTTTAAATTTTATTTGATTAAATTTGTTGTTAATCTCATGTGATATTAAAGTTTAATTTTTCTGAGTTTAACAGATTCGGATTGTCATCCCAAGCCCAAACCCAAAACTCTAATTCTTCAGATTCACACTCATCATCCAATCATACACTGGTCTCTAAACCAGTGAAATCAGCTTCAGTTACCCGACCTTCACCTTCATCACCCATCCCTGACACCCATCTTGTTAAAACTAAACATTGTCTGCCTTTCCATGATAATAACCATCGAATTGATCCTAAGACTATCAAAGTTAGCCATCTAATCATTGTTGACATTCTGAAAGGACATCCTCTAGGTTATCTGTTGCAGTACAAACCTTCAATTCCTCAAGTTTATTTGTAACAATTCTGGCATACAATCAAGTTTGTACCTACTAATGGCAATCATCATTTCAAAGTCACTATAGATCAGTTTAAGGCAAAGATCACCCTTTCCAGGCTTCATCATAATTTGTTTCTGCCGAGAAGAATTGATACAATGAACTTTCTAGATTTTGCAGATTTTGAAGATTTTGTGTCTGATGAAGAGCTAGTTCATGATCTTATCTGCTTGGGTTATTCCAAACCTTTACCTAAGAGTTCTAAGTTCCATCGGAATGGATTAAATGGAGAGTTGTATACTTTATTTGGAATAGTCAACAGATGTATGACTTCAAAACATACCGACATTGACAGAGGGAGTATACACTGCTTGAGGATATTTCATGGGATTGCATTCAATAAGCACTACGATTATGCTCAATGCATATGGTAGGACCTTAAGGAAGTTGTCTTAGCAAAAACAACAAACAGAGCAAGGAAGTTTGTTCTGCTTCAAATATTTATCCAAATTTTGATTAGGGGTGTTTTGAGAGCAAATGAGCAAATACCGAAAAGATCCACTGCTAAAAAATGTCGGACTATGTAATGATGAGTCTACATGGGGTACAAGATGCACCTAATGCAATTTTCATGCCTATTCCTGAAGCTCTTCTTAAATATGCTGATCCAGAATGTGAGAGTGTGAAATTATATAGAATAGATCATGCTCCTATAGAAACCCAGGAACCAGGTTTTCTTAACCAGGGAGTCGTAGGAGAGGAGGAACATCAGCAAGGGGCTGATGTCCAGTGCAACCAATCTGAGTTAAAGGGAGTAGAGGAGCAAGTAAGGGGTGGTGAGAGGAGTTTTGACTCTGAAAGAACTTTGTCAAATATTGTTGAAGGTGTTAATGAAGGAGATGATGATGATGATGATAATGATGATGATAATGAGGAGGGTAATGATGATAATGAGGGTGGTGCAGGTATGATTGAATTTTCTGAATCTGCAAGATTACTGGAGATTGATGTGGTTGAGATAGCAAGGGAGAGTGTGAGGGAGATCCCTAGCCCAAACAGTCGGGAATTAGCCACATCTGCTGTAGACTCCCATATGGGAGTTAGCATTGAAACAGTCAGTATCCCACTGACAAGTGCACACCCCACCAGCCATTCACCTTCTTCCCAACAAGAAGGTGTTTCAGCTTCTCACCAGGATTTTACACAAGATCTATCCTTTAATCCTTTGGATGATATTGAAACTAGTACACAGCTGCTCGGGTGTACAATTTTTACTCAAGCACAAGAAATAGATCCTATACACTTTAGGACACTTGAGTCGACTTCATGTGTTGAAGTAAGTGCAGCAGAACTGAGTGTTCCTGCCAAAACAACCATAGTGTTGGAAGCATCTGTTGCTCCTTCACTTGAAGTGGTTGTAAGTCCAGTCAGAGCTACAACATTGCCAACTCTGAGCACTGGCCACACAGAAGTTCTTTTACAAGTTCGACTGTTGTGTCAACTGGAAGTCTATGTGAACCAGTAGTTAGACTATCACCCTTTGTCACTGAAGACAAACTTAATGAAGCAATTGCTGGTGTTTCTACTCAAATGACAAATCAATTCTTAGAGATGATGGAGCAGATGTCCAATATTCAAAAGTTGTTAAAGGGAAAGAATGTTGCGGAAGGGGTTAAAGAAAGAGATCCACAACAATCAATTGATGATCTTAGAGATTTTGTGTATGATCAGTTTGATGAAATGAGAGAAAGGATGATTGGTTTGGAGAGTACAGTTATTACTTCTTTGGGAGATATGTCTGAGAGAATTTCTACAATTGAACAAACGTGTAAAGCACAAGCTTCTGCTCATGGAAAATTTGAAAGAGTTTCAAGTAGTTATGACCAAGCATCCAGTTGCTATCTACAAAGATAAAGATCAAAATCTGAGGGCTATGCAAAGTATAGAGTTGAATAAGTTTTGTGGTGAAACTTTACAAAAGGTGATGACAGGATTGAAAGGAAAGCTAGCCGCTGATGAAAAGAGAAAGACAAAGAAGGGTGCTCTGAGCATTAATGACAGAAAGCTAATTGCAGAGTTTATTTCAAAGATCAATTGGTGGCTTTCAAAAAGAAAGAGTATCCGTCATTTTGAGATGAAGCTTGGGCTATCGAACTAAAGACCAATTATATTTCGTCAAAGGGGGAGAATGTTGAAATCTATTTTAGTTGATGAAAATAATTACTCTAGGGGTTGTTTTGTAATAATCTCATAGATAAGACTTTTTGTATAAATAGTGAATAGTGTTTAGTAAATGTACGTATCTGACATTTGACAATTACTTTTGCAGGTAATTTCATAGCTAGGGCTACAGTGTACGCATCTTCTTATTCATTCTGTAATTCTCAATTGTGTGCAAGAAATCATTCGGTTAGTGTTTTTGTGATCTTGATTGTTTGATATTGTGTTTATGATTGATTAAATTGAATTCACAAAATATATCAAAGCAAAACTATTTCTTCGATTCCTTCCATCCCATATGCCTTTTGTATCTATAGGGACTTTGGAAAAATTACATAAATGGTCATTGAACTTGAAATACTATATAAACATTTACATAAAAGAAAGTAAATTATTACAAACAAAAGCTATTAACTAGAAATTGAAATCATAAGTCCAACATGGTTCTTGTCATAGATTGAACATAAAGTGTATCATATAAATACATATTAAAATCACTCTCCAAAGCACACTTGAATAGTTGATATCGACCCTTTACGATCTCTTGAGTTTGATGAAGACAATCTGTATAGGCAAGAAAAATTAAGAAATTAATCGGAATTGTAATCGTATGAGATTGTCGCAATCAAATGGAGCTCCAATGGAAGTTATTGAAACAGAATTGATGAAATCGTATGACATTACACATTAATTAAGTGAAAAGAAAGTTACATACCTTGCACATTATTTGTTTAAATCAAGCCCTAATACGATGATGCAAAGATAAAATCATACATTCATATATCTATTCAGCTTGATATTTGCTTATGAAACAAAACAGGCCCTAATTGATGGAAGGTGCCTTAATACGATGGTAAGACAGTCGATTCAGGTTAATATACAAAATGTTTTTAATATAAACAACGGGTTAGCCAACTCAATATTTTTAATTCGATGTCATAAGAAAACACCATGTAAATCTAGTAATCAGTTGGTTTCAGTTTCCAAATAGCTTAACCATTAGTTAGAATATTTTTTAAAGTTTAAGTAACAAATGTACATAAAAAGTTAGAGGATCAATATATATAATTTTAAAAGTATATAACTATTTAACGTTATTTTCATTTATGAGTTTATCATATGCGTTAGGCGTTTACAAGGCGCGAAATATATGTAATTTCAATTATTTGCCACGTCCTCTTCCAAACGAGTTTCCAACAGCCAAAAAATTCTCACAAACACCAAATGCAAGGTTTCTACTTTCCTTTCGCAAATTTTGCGAGCGATTAAGCAATAATTTCATCCAGATTTTCATCTACATTCTGATTTTCAATCGTTATCGACACTCTGATTCAGCATTCGACTGTTCGAAATCAACTCATTTTTTCTGAATTTGCAAAACAAATTCATTTAGGGTTCGGTCGATCCATTTTTTTTCTTTTGGGAATTTCGCATAGTTCGAGTGTTTTTGTTTCGATACTGCATTCCGATTCTAAATTCGCATTGAATTGTGAAGTTGTGAATCATGAGATTGTGAACGCGAACGGAGTTTTGGGTTTTGTTTGAAGATTGCATTATGAAATCAATATCAGGAAAAAAAAACCCCAATTTCTTTCGTACGGAAATTGAGTGTCTTTATTGGAGATTGAGGTTAAAACAATGCCATTTTCGTTGCAAATTTGGTGAAATTGGTAATGGATTTTAGGGATTTTGGTAATGATGGGGTGATTTTATGCAAATTACATTGATGAAATGAGAAGGGTAGAGTTATGGAACTGAAAAGTAGATTAAGAAGCCAATGGACGCAAGAAACTTAGGTTATGTAGGTGTATTTATAGCTTTTTTCGTTGTATCAGTGGCTGGAAATCGAAGAATTCTGGATAAAGCTTGGTATGCCAACGGAGTGCGATGGAGGACTCGTGATATAGATGAAAATAGCGTATGATTCTTCATGAGCCTCTTACTCAAATTTCATGTTTGTGTTCATAATTGTGATATTGGTTGATTTATGTATAAATGTTATATGTTTTTCTATTTCCATTCTATTTGGTTAAAATTTAGATGCCAAGCATGTATTAGTGTCATTCGTTAGTCAGTTTCTATGAATTCTGCATCATTTAATTTTTTGTATATGTCCATTTCATAGAATTTTAATAGGTGAAAACTCCATAAAATGTAGAACATTCCAATTTCTTTTAGCATTTATAGTGAACCTTGAATGTATTCACTGTTATGGAACCATTGGGCATTAATCGTAGAGCTTTGGTGCCTTGCAAAAATGATGGGTTCAAGACTATTGGTAGAAGTGTTACCAAATTAGACGGCGAGGGCCAAATTAAGCACTAAGAGAGGATTTCTAGGAAGTGTTACCAAATTCGCTCACCAATTTATACGTTGCAAAATGCTGAATAACTCATAAGGACTCACTTTAGTTTATCCTAATAGATAGAACTGTCGTATTACCTCTCCAACTTTTGCTTCTTGAATTCATTTAGGATGCTGGTAAATTTACACCCGAATATATCCACACCTTTTTTAAACAGAAGTTCAGTCGAATGAAATGCATACATTATACAACAAAGTGGATCTTTATAATCCGTAGATTGAGAGTTCAAGTCTTTTGGGAGACGGTAGTGTCTACTTGTCGACTGATTATTAAAAAGTAAAAGAAACCACGATGACCAAAATTTTTCTTGGAAAACACGGATTCTTATAATTAGAACTTAAATTCAAGGTCACAATGACCAATGTTTTTGGTTATTTTTTGTTCAATGTTTAGCTAGCTGTAATGAAATTCTTTTCTTATGTCTACAGGCAGAAGATCTAGTCTCGATGTTCTGTAGGAAACAGCTCAAACAAATTACAGAAGCTAATATACCAGATCTGACAAACCATAACATGAACACCGATGCCTCATCGATAAGAAAAATGCTTGTACGTAAAGTCATCATGGGTCGGCCTCCAAAACTTGAACAATCTCTTCTACCTTGCTTACAGTCCAAAAGATTGTTATCTGATAATCCCAACAAAGAAAATTTGCAAGAATTTCTTCGTAGGCTGGATGGTCATAATGGTCGAATCCTCAAACCAAGGTTCCGTCGACGGAGACGGCGCCGACGGCGGAGGCGGTGGCGCCGCCCGCGTGACCCACCATGGGCAGAAGTTCCATCTCCATCGCAAGCATATGGGAGTGCTCCAACTCCAATACTGGCTCCTTACATGGGCCCATCTCCAATGACTCCTGACATGGCCCCATCTTCAACATGGAGTCCTGACGTGGCACCGTCACCAACATCGACTCTAGATGAGGCCCCATCTCCAACACCAACTCGTAACCCAATTTTGAAACCCAAACCCAAACCCAAGTCTTCGCCTAAACCTGTACACAATGCGGACTCTAGTCAAGAGGAAAACACTGAAAAGCCATCGGATTTGCCACCCGAAAGCAATAGCAAAGAGCGTAAGTTACTGATAATCGCTGTAGTTTCAACCATAGTGGCATCATTGGCTATTCTCTCGTTGTGTTTGGTTTGCTTTCTCAGATTAAAAAAGCAGAGAAGGGAAAATAATAACGCACATGTGGAGGGGCAGCCTCTTGCTACCGGTAAATACTCGGCTGCATAATCTTCTCTTGTTCCAAAAATGAACTTTGACATTTGAGGTCAAACTTGTTATTTTCCAAATGGAAAATGGCAGATTTGCTTGCAACCTGACACAAACTATTCTTGTTTATAATGTTTTCCTTGTAAAACTTGAAGTTTGTTAACAATTTTTTTAAGCGTACGCAAATCATATGAATTCCGATATTAGCATTTTGGTTTGTTTGGCCTCAGAAAGTCAAACTGTATTGTTTCCTCCTTTTAAGAATTTGAAAATTTGTTTTTATACAGGTTCTTCTTTACAGAAATCAAAGAAAGTCGGAAATACTCAAGATATCATTCATAATTTGTCAACGAAAGGTGCTTCAATGCCTGAAGATCAAGGTGCAGGAGGAGAATTTTTACCACTTCCACCAGGAAGATTTGCTCCTTCATCATCGTCATCATCATCATTATCACCACCACCGGAACCTCCATCACCACCACCGCCACCTCCACCACCCCCACCCCTCCTTGCAACTCCAGCACCCCAAGCACCCCCACCACCACCACCTAAGGCTGCTAACGTGCCAAATCCGCCAGTGAAAAAGCCACCGCCACCTGCTGTTCCACGTCGCCGGGGACGCTCTGGTGATGAAAGTAACCAAACTGGAGATCCTGATAGCAATAAAACAAAGTTAAAGCCATTTTTCTGGGACAAGGTGAACGCTAGCCCTGACCGATCGATGGTTTGGCATGATATCAGAGCCGGATCATTCCAGTAACACTCTTTACCTCAACTACATTTTATGCATCTTGACATATTGCCTTTACAGACCTTCTTACTTGGCCTTTCGTTGCAAACATATCATTATTCTTGTTCTTATCATATATATGAGTTTTTTTTTTTACAAGAATTGCCAACAGTGGCATATCCAAAATTTTCAAGTAAGGTAAGTATATAGCAATTCTTCATTCTTTTAGGAGGTAATAGAATAAGAAGTTTATATATCTACTTTTTTTACACAACAAAGCACTACCATTATTTTTGGAGCTTACATGTTCATAGTGGCAAGTATGATTACGTTGTAAACGAGCCATTATTCTTGTAAAAAGTACTATAAAACCCTACAGTTTGAAAAGAATAAGCAATTGTGGATAAAAGGTGTTTACTGTGATGGTATTGTTTTTGGTATTTATAGTTGGGTTATTGTATGAAAAAACCCATTGTACTTTCTTCATTTTGAAGTGACAATTATGAAGTTCTTTTTTATTTGTAAGTGAAAATGTTCATAAACCTTTTTTTTTACCCGTTAAAAGTTTCTTAGGTTCTTAAACTATCATTTGATATGAAAAGGTCCCTAATCTATCATTTGAAGTTAAAAACCCTGAATGCATATTCTTTTTTTTATTTTGCAAAAATTATAGTCTAGGAGCTTTGCAACTTCTAAAACAAAATTAGGGGCTTATCTAATGGAAAAGTATGACAAAACCAATTATAGTTCTAATACTTGTGCAGGATTTCCTTTGTTTTGCAATCATACTTTTTTTTTTCTGGCAAGAATTATTTGTTAGTATATAAAAATTGATCACTCCTCTTTTATGCTTATTTTTCATGAGGAGTCTAACATTTTTTTTGATAAGAATGATGACTAGTTTGCAAGACAAATTAATATAGGATGGTGTAGAAGGTCAAATTACTGTGTGTGTGTGTGTGTATATATGGTATACCAATCAGCGTTTTGAATGGGCAGGTTCAATGAGGAAATGATGGAAGATTTATTCGGCTATAGCTCGACTGCTCAAAACAAGAACGAGAATGGAAAAAACCCGACAAACCTACAAACTCAACCCAAACTGATTCAGATTATTGAGCCCAAGAAAGCACAAAATTTGGCGATTCTTCTAAAAGCATTGAATGTAACAATAGAAGAAGTCTCTGATGCCATCATGGAAGGTGGTCCTCTCTCTCAATCTTGCATGCATGTCATGATGGAACCTTTAATTTTGTGTAAATAATGAATGTGTTTAAAAATAGGGTTAATTCATGAAAGGTTCATGTATTGTAGACCTGGCAATTCGTATATTCGTGTCGTGTAACAGGTCAGACACGAATTTTACACGACACGAAATAAAGAACGTGTCTTGTTATGAAACCTGTACACGACACGGAAAAAATTCGTGTTATCTGTGACACGACACGCAATTTACCCGTGTCACACGAGAACCCGAATACACAACCTGTACACGAATTAGACACGAATATTTAACAAAAATATGAACTTATAAATCCAAAATTTCATCTTTCAAAACATCTAAATCCAAGTTTCCAACATCCAAAACATATAAATCCAAGTTCTCATAAAACATATAATTCCAGATCCCAAAATTTATAAATCCAACTTGGTCAAAATGTTTTAAAACCCTATTTTTATTTGAATTCTGTGTCTTAGACGTGTCAGGCGCGTCTTAGATGTGTCATCCGTGTCACACGTGTCTTATACGTGTTTATACAGGTAAATTCGTGTTTGACACGTGTAAGACACGAAACACGGATTTCAAAAACAGGTCAACCTGTTTTGACACGAAACACGAATTTACAAAACCAGTACACGAAAATTTCGTGTCGTATACGTGTCGTGTTTGTCGTGTCGTGTCCCATATTGCCAGGTCTAATGTATTTTCAGTCTATGCGGGGGTATTGTAGTTTCTTATCAAATCTGGAAATCATTTACTATAATCAGTTTTTAGGTAACCAGATTCTTTATTTGATCATAAACTTATAACATGGACTGGTTAAACATTCCTTTGGAAAGAACTAACCTCAAAACTTTTCCTGAAATGATGTGCAATTAACCCTTCAAAAATGGGGTTTATATTGTAGAATAGCAATCTACTTTTCCATTTGTCCTGTTTTAGTCATTGAGCTTTTTTGAACCATATAGGTCATTGTACTTTGAAAATCCGTTTCACTTAGGTCACTAGTTAATTGGAAGAGCAGTTTCACAAGTTAAAGTCTGACTTGTCATGGTATGTGTCATCTCAATAATTGACGTGTCTACTAATTAGATGAAAATAATATCATTTTATCACTATAATCTTCCTAAACAAAGGTCCAGAAAGTTTTATCAGCTCATGATTTCATAAAGACATGTTTATAAATGACGTTTTCCATTTTATTGGCACGTCATTTGGTGAGATACTACATATGATATCATGTGTATTTTTAACATGTAAATCTGAATATCTATTTAACCAATGACTTTAGCGATGCAAAAAAGAGTTCAGTGACTAAAAACAGGAGAAATAAAGAAAGAACGATGCCATTATAAATATACTTAAATTAAAATCTCCCCCACCCCCAACAATGATTTTATTATTTTTCCTTCTATCGAAGTTTCACACCTCCCTCCCCTTGTAGATTTTCGGGGTGCGTTTCGCAGAATGGAATTTGAATGAATTGGAATTTAATTTATAGTATATATTAGTTTGTTGGTTGAGGTGTGGAATGGGGTTTAAGGCTAGCTAACGGTATGCGTTATGTGAAATCTTAGAAATCTAAATTCATTTACAAATAGCTAGGCATGATAGATTCCTTTAACCATGGATTTTGATGGAATCTAATCACATTTTTGTATATTGTTTTTGTAATCCAAATTTCCAAATACACTATAAACAAATTTCATATCCTTCAAAATCCATTCCATGAGCCCCCAGTGTCCACTATTTATCAATTGTTTAGGTGTTATCTTTATGTGAACATGGTACAGGTAATGAGCTTCCTGTAGAATTTATTTCTACTTTGTTGAAGATGGCACCAACCCAGGACGAAGAACTCAAACTTCGAACCTATACGGGTGACCTTGCTCTTCTTGGGCCTTCGGAACGGTTCCTTAAAGTCATGGTTGACATCCCATTCGCGTTTAAACGTCTTGAGGCTTTGTTGTTTATGAGTACACTACAAGAGGAATCCTCTTCGGTTAAAGAATCCTTTTCAACTTTGGAGGTATTACTTCCCCTCACTATAGCATGCATACAAATTTCTGCTAAAAATTAAAATTTTATCTTTTTTGCTTTATCTTTGCAAGCCGTTTGGACTCACTAGTTTGGTTCATGAGTCTTGTGGCTTTAGAGGAGGAACAGTCCTGTGCATCCACTTTTATGGAGCTCTTAGCTTGAAATGACTATTTTAC
Source organism: Centrapalus pauciflorus (assembly GCA_020465985.1). Lineage (NCBI taxonomy): Eukaryota > Viridiplantae > Streptophyta > Magnoliopsida > Asterales > Asteraceae > Centrapalus > Centrapalus pauciflorus. Next base: position 361,513 of record JAANYP010005412.1, on the reverse strand, counting down.
CACTATGGAATCATCTTTAGGGAACATTGCAATAGCTAGTAGCTTTCTTTCACTTCATTATATTTTGAACACATTTTAAAAATCATTACTAAATAAAAAATGATTATATTGGATAATGTTGATCGTGAACCCTATAAAACATGTGTGTGGGCAAACTCAAATGTCTCTAAATAGCAATTTGCTTTTGTCATTGGTTATGTATGGTAATTATATATTTCTTGATCTGCTTTGGTAATTACTAATTACAAAAGTTTTTGAACTCAGTTAATCGGTAATTATTGTTTCATTTGTTTGAGATGGTGTGTATTGGTAATTACATTTTTTGAACAGTCCATTCTAGTAGTCTAGTACCATTTCAGGCATACATTCTTTCTGATTTTAATCACCAAAATGAACGATTTCAAAACTTTTGTTCATCAAAATGGACCTTTCTGAAAGTATAATTACTAGAATGACAAAATGTATCGTTCAAACTTTTCAATTGCCGATTACCAAAATAGTTTGTCAATAAAGTTGTAATCACCAATCAAACCGAAAATGTGGCATTTAAGAATCAAAGGCTTTCTCCTCTGCAAAGCTATCAATGCTTTAGTCAAACACAACCTGAATTTTGAACATGCGACTATTTTTATAACTATATGTATAGTATGTGACTTTGTTATATGACAGTTTTTGAAATTTGGATGGCATTAGGGTTCTTTTGAAGTTTAAGGTGCTACATTCGTTTGTATTTGCTTTCAGGAAGTTTTGAAGCTCAAAATGACAATCATACTTATTTGGTCTTATCTTTAATGAAGGATAATTCAGGAATTCTGCGTTATGCTTGACAACTAAATGTTTTGGATACATCTGAAACACGTATGCATAGAAACAATTAGATTGAATTGATCATTATAATGCCTATTTGAAATCACAGGTAGCTTGCACAACACTGAGAAACAGCAGACTCTTCCTGAAACTTCTAGAAGCAGTTCTTAAGACTGGAAACCGTATGAATGTTGGTACATATCGTGGTGGGGCCCAGGCATTCAAGCTCGACACCCTTTTGAAACTCTCCGACGTCAAAGGCACAGATGGCAAGACGACACTCCTGTCTTTTGTTGTTCAAGAAATGATCCGGTCAGAAGGAAATAAAGCTGCCCGGGCTAGCCAGAGCTCATCAGAAGACATGCTACAGCAACCAAGTAAAGAAGCCCCTGAAAACTACCGGAGGGTTGGCCTAGACGTTGTTTCGAAGTTAAGCGAGGAACTTGAGGATGTAAAAAGAGCTGCACTAGTTGATGGTGATATCTTAACATCAACTGTTGTGAAGTTAGGACATATGTTGCAGAAAAACCAAGATTTCCTAAACAATGAAATGAAAACTGTGGATGAAGATGCCCAGTTCCGGTCGTTCCTCATGGAGTTCATTGAGCGTGCAGAAGCCGAGATCGGGTGGCTGTTGGAAGAGGAGAAGAGGATAATGTCAGTGGTCAAGAGCACAGGTGATTATTTCCACGGGACGTCGAGAAAAGATGAAGGTTTACGCTTGTTTGTTATTGTCCGTGACTTCTTGGTACTTTTGGATAGCGTGTGTAACGATTTAAGAAAAACAACTGCGATGAAAGCAAAGAACAACCGATCGAACTCAAATACACCAACAGAAGCGTCATTTGGGCGAAGCGATCAGCGTGATAACCTATTTCTGTTTAACAAAGATGGGCAATCGAATTATTCCGGTTCGGATGATGAGAGTGATTCTTTTTAGTGCTTGCTTCTACAAACATGTTCCTTGATCTAGCAAGAAATACAAAAGTTACAGGGACCGGATGTGAATAAGAGAAAGTTGGAGGTGTTACAATGTAAATATTGGAAGGGGTTTAAAGTGTTAAAGCATCATATTCAAAGTGCTGAAGGGGTTTTTTTTTCTTTTATTCAAACAAGCAGAAAGTGTTTTTGGATCAAGAACAGAAGTGGAAGAATTCAAGAATGTAGGGACTGGATGGGGAATAAGAGAAAGTTGAAGGGCTAAAATTGTAAATAATAAATAGAAGAGTATATAGCGTAAATGTCATCTTGTTAAGTGAGGTTTAGTTGTGTTAAATTAATTATTTATTTCCTCTACATGTTTATAAGTTATAAATACACATTGACATTGAAATGTATTGAACGCAATGTCTTATGCTTGAATATTATTTTAATCGGCAAATTTAAGAATGCAATCGAGTCAAGTCATATCAAGCTAGATTTTAAATGTTGATGTTGGACTGGGGCTCGAATGAACCAATATTTTCAAGTTCGAGCTCGATGAAGTTATCAATACACTCAAAACAGACTTAACTAGATACTTTTTTTTTTAAATGCTTAAAGTAAAAAATGATTTATTTTATAAATACATAGAAGTTCAATAAGGCTTTTTAAGTATTTTCAATCAAGTAGTTTAATGCTCTAGCTAAATTTGATAAATGACTTCTGATCGAATCATGGTATTTTTAAAAGTATCATACTTTTTAACATATTTACTAAAAGATTGTATTTTTTTTATAAAACCCAGTTTAATAATCAGACTATATATCTGAAACACCCTTCTAACTAATATAGATGTTTCACGGATAATTAACAATAATTACTTGCGGAATTGCGGTCAAATTTAAAATTTTCAATACACAAAAGCCATCAACATGATTCTCCTCACTTGACTACCTAAGGGTGAGCAATAACCAAACCGAAAAATCCGGAAAAACCAAACAAAAAAAACCGGAAAATTGATAACCTGGAAAATCTGAAACCGAAAAACCGTTCCAAACGGTTTTGTTTCGGATTGTACCTAAAAACCAAACCAAAAAATCCGGAACCGAACCGGATTAATAAATAATTTAAGTTTTTAATTTTCTTAATATATTATTCTAAAAGAATAAGATATATCTAGGTTTACTCAGTTTACTCCTTTACACCATCTGCCTCTCTTCTTCACTTTTACTCCATCTGTGCTCTTCTTCAATTCTGCTGCGTTCGACCCTTCGACTCCATCACTCCACAGCGACAAGCTTCACACTCCGCCCCTCGCTGCCTCCACCTTCGTTCGACTCCTCCCTGGCGCCACCACCGTCGCCCCAGCCCCACCACCGACGACCACTCATTGCCTCCACCACCCCCTTCCGTTTGACTCCCCTTCTCCTTTGGCGACTCCCATCTCTCCAACCACCGAAAAGGTTTGTGGTTTACAAATTTTGTGAGTTTGATTTGATGTTAATAGCTAGTGATTTAGGTTTTATAGATTTAGGTTTTGTGATGTCAAAAATGCCTGTTAAGATTTAGGTTTTCAGATTTTGTGATTTCAGTTTTGACTAATAGTTACTTGATTTAAAATTAAACCCAAAACCCAATCCGGTTTTAAACCCAAGACCCAAACCGTTTTATGAAACCGAATACCCAAAAACCATGGGTCCAAACCGAAAATTCGGAAACCCAAACTGAAACCGGAAAACCGAACACCGAACGGTTTCTTAAATTCAGAATTCGAAATTTTTTGTTTGGGTTCGGATTGTGGTAGAAACCGAACCAAACCGCCCCATGCCCACCCCTATTACTACCTATAATGTGCAAAGTGTGGTGAATCATGGATTAAAGTTAAGGAGTTACTATGTCTAAACATCCAAAATACATGTTCAAGAATAGAAGTTATATCCATTCCTGTGTGCGAGTCAAATCGGAGGTCTACTAAATCTCAACCCCAACCATTGTCAAAGCTATCCTAAAAGAATGAGCCCCTAGTCAATCTCGAAATCTTCTATCGAGACGGTCAAGCGTGACCCCTTTACCTAAAAGGGGTAACAAATTAAAGGGGTCAACAAAGTTGAGTGAGTTGCTAGATTAGTAAGGAAACATAATATACATGCATGCAACAATATCCAACGAGTATGTCCAACAACCAATATGATCGAGTGCCCAATTTAGGCTTAGAGCTAGCCCAACATATTGCTCAAGTTAGGCCTAGAGCTAGCCCAACATATTGCTGAATTAAGACTTAGAGCTAGTCCAAAGTGTTGCTCAATTTAGACTTAGAGCTAGTCCAACGTATTGCTCAATTTAGGCTTAGAGCTAGCCAACAGTCTTCATGATATCCAGGTTAGGTCAAATAAACGTTTAACAAGTATGGTGAAGCCTAAGGTGCCTCACGTGTGCCTAATGACTCGTACATGTGAGGTTTGATAGTAAATATGCAACTACCATCAAGATATTTTCCAATAGCCCAACAATGTAATCAACATGGTAACACCAAGATACACAGACATTATGTAACACTAATACACAGTTGTTTGCACAAAAAAGCTTCAATTCGTCAAAGTGAACCGAAATGGTCGAAATCAAATTATGTTGCTTCCAATGGGGCTCCGATCGTTCCAATCACCTATAGCAAGTATAATTATATTTCTGGTAAGCTCTTATTCACTAAACAACTCTTCAAATCTTTCCGACAAGGTTTCGGGTTTTAAACTAAGTGTCTCTGTTCGTTTCGGGACTCTATGACACTCGAATGTGGAATCAAAGTTTAGAACCCCTTGAACCCTTAATTTAGAGGTCTATTAGAAGTATTAAATGTTATCATAGGAGCCCGAAGCTAAAAATGAAAATTTTGGACAGAAGGTTTTGACTCGCCGAGTCGCAGGGGGAAACTCGTCGAGTCGACCTCAAACTTGCACTTCCTGCCTACAGGTTTTAATTTCCCAACCACCATAATCAATTCCATCAACTACCAATACTACAAAAACGTTTGGCAAAGTATTTATACCCATATTTGAGCTCTTTTAGAGCTCCCAAAACATCAAAAACACTAACAATTTATTCATTGATCCTTAGGAACTCATTTGAGCCCTAAATCGGATTTCAACAAAAAAAAACTAACACAAACTACCAATGTAGTTACATACATTGACTCCATTTTGATCATATAACAATGTACTAGAAGATTGGATCATTTACTTAACAACTCAACGTAAACCCAATTTGGGTTTCATCTCCAAAATGGAGGAATAGAGAAAGATGGAGAAAAAGAAGAATAGAGGTGGTGATTATACCTTCAGTGAAGCTTTCAATATCAAGGATTAGCTTTCAATCTTCAACCTTGATCGAGAATTCCAACCCCAACACCCTTTTCTCCTTTTTCTCTTCAACTCTTGCAAGAATGAACTTGTGGAGTGTGTGTGTGTGTGTGTGTGTGTGTGTGTGTGTGTGTGTGTGTGCTTGGGACGGTTTCAAGGGGAAGGAAAAGGAAGAATTTTGCCTTTGGCCAATTCCACCCTCCCATTCATCAACAATTGGCAACATGCACCCCTCCACAACTCATATTTAATTTAAAATACAAACTATATTGCTACAACTTGCATTTATCAAATAATTCAATACCCAAATGAGTAGTTTTGACATAATTATACCAAATATATTCAAACACCACATTAATCAATTCTTACGTCATAACTAATCGTTATTTAATGGTTTTACAAATTTTGGGGTGTTATAATGCCTACCCACTTAAAAGGATTCAGCCCACGGAATGAACTATTTTCAAACAAAGCCGGGTATTTGGCCTTCATCTCGACTTTCGTCTCCCAAGTCATTAAAGCTCCACGATTATGTTTCCAATGAACCAACACCATATCGATCTCTTTGTTTCTCAACTTGGTGGTTTTCTCACTCAAAATGGCTTCCGGCTCCTCAACATATCGCAGCTTCTCATTTATGTGCACGTCATTCAAAGGAATCGTCACTTCAGGATTTATCGGGCTTTTCTTCAGATAACTCACATGGAAAGTGCCGTGTATGCCTGCAAGTTCCGCCGGTAATTCCAACTTGTAAGCTTGAGCGCCAATGCGCTCAATGACCTTGAAAGGTCCGGCATACCGTGGACTCAACTTCCCACGCTTACCGAATCTCATCACACCTTTCCACGAAGACACTTTAAACATAACCGAATCATCGACATTAAACTCCACGTTCTTGTGGCGTTTGTCAGAATATTACTTCTGACGATCTTGGCGGCTTTAATTCGCTCCCAAATTATCTGAATCTTCTCATTAGTCTCCTGAATCAATTCGGGTCCTGCTAATGGTTTCTCTCCAGCCTCACGTTAACAAGTTGGGGTTCGACATTTGCGGCCATACAACGACTCATAAGGTGCCATCTTAATTGACGAGTGATAACTATTATTATAGGCAAACTCTATGAGTTGCAAATGCGTATCCTAGTTACCCCTAGCTCAATTACACATGCCCGAAGCATGTCCTCCATCGTTTGGTTCGTCCGCTCAGTTTGGTCATCAGTCTTAGGACAAAAAGGTGTGCTTAAGTTCACGCTCGTCCCTAACTGCTATTGCATACTCTGCCAAAATCGTGATGTGAACCGTGAATCACGATCTGAGACAATGGATTTTGGGATTCCATGTCACATGATAATCTCATCAATATACATCTGAGCTAGACGCTCCAGCGGATAGTTCTCTCGAATCCATAAGAAGTGTGTGGACTTAGTCAATCGATCAACAATAACCCAAATCACATCATGCTGTCCCTGGGTTTTCGGGAGTTTCACCACAAAATCCATCGTGATGTGATCCTATTTCCACTCTGGTATCTCAAGAGGTTGCATGCTACCCGACGGTTTATGATGTTCGACTTTGACTTGCAAACAAGTTAGACACCTCTCAACGTGGTAACCGATGTATCGTTTCATTCCGGGCCACCAATACTCAAATTTCAAATCATGGTACATCTTGGAGCTACCCGGATGAATAGAAAACTTCAAAATGTGACAATCTTCAAGGATCACATCCCGAACACCCCCAATCTTAGGCACCCATATCTGGTTATTATACAATTTCAAACCTTTGCTGCCATCGGTTAAAAGTGTGCTTTGACCGACCAGCCTCTCGGACTTAACATTTTCTTCCTTAAGGCCTTCGACTTACCACTTTCGAATATCATCGATGATTGTAGAACTCACACCACGTGAGTAAGTGCATAACAAGTCGCCTCAGGATATCTCCTTCGACTTAGAGCGGCGGCTACACAGTTTGCCTTTTCGGGATGGTATAGGATCTCACAGTCATAATCTTTTATTAATTCCATTGCTTGTCGTTGCTGCATATTTAACTCCTTCTGATCAAAGAGGTGCTTCAAGCTCTTATGATCCGTAAAGAGTTGACATCGAGTGTCATACAAGTAGTGGCACCAAATTTTCAAAGCAAAAGTGACGGCTTCGAGCTCGAGATCGTGTGTTGGGCGACTTTTCTTGTAGTCCTTCAACTGCCCTGATGCATAAGCTATTACTTTTCCTCTCTGCATTAATACACAACACAACCCGTTAATAGACTCATCGTTATACACCATGAAATCTTCATTGCCTTCAGGTAGGGCAAGGACATGAGCTTTAGTCAAACGGGCTTTCAAAGTTAGAGATGCCTCCTCCTGCGGCTCTTCCCACACAAACTTTGCATTTTTACGCGTCAAAGATGTAAGAGGGACCGTTAGTTTCGAGAAGTCCTGGATAAATCGTCGGTAATATCCGGCTAATCTGAGGAAGCTTTGTATCTTAGAGGCATTCCGAGTCGTTTCCCAGCTCTCAATTGCTTCAATCTTGGATGGATCGACCAAAACACCCTCACAAGATATGACATGCCCCAAAAATTGCACCTGATTGAGTCATAAACCCAAGGTGTTAAGTAACAAAATTCAGCTTTTACACTATAATAATAAGGTATCATAGCTAAAGTTTTTAATTTCATACCCGTCGCAGCCAGGAATCACACTTTGAGAACTTGGCGTACAACTGTTCCTTGCGAAGGAGCTCAAGTAGTTCCTGTAAGTGAAAGACATGATCCAATTCCGTCTTAGAATAAACTAAAATATCGTCAATGACCACAATAACAGACTTATCGAGCATCGGACGACACACTCGATTCATCAAATCCGTGAAAGTGATAAGTGCATTGGTGAGCCCAAATGGCATTACCAAGAATTCATAATGACCATAACGAGTTCGTAAGACGATTTTAGGAACATCTTCCTCCTGAACCTTTAACTGGTGATAACCCGAACGTAGATCAATCTTCGAAAAATAAGAAGCCCCTTGCAATTGGTCGAAAAGTCATCTATGCGAGGCAAATGATATTTATTCTTTATCGTTACTTTATTCAACTCCCTATAGTCGATGCACATCCTCAGGATCCATTGTTCTTTCTAAAAAACAAAACCGGAGCACTCCAAGGCGAAGTATTTGGTCGGATGAACCCTTTGTCCAATAACTCTTCCAACTGGGCGCACATTTCCTTCATCTCTGAAGGGGCCAATGGTATGGAACACGTACTCTCACGACACTAAGTCTATTCGGAATTTTATCGATCTATTTGGGTGGCAAGCCCAACAAATAATCAGGTTAAACATCCGTTGATTCACTCACTACCGGCACATCCTTCAAGTCCTTCTCCTCTTTCTTGGTATTCGACACATATGCCAAAGAATTTTGGCATCCTCTACTAATGCTTCTACGGGAATTTGTCATAGAAATGATCATAACTTCTCCCTTACACTTCTTTCTGTATACAAATATTTCATTGCCGGTAGGAGTTGTTAAACGAACAACTCGTTTGGCACACACATTGCTAGCTTCATTTGCTGCCAACCAATCCATGCCGATGATTATATTAAATTCCTTTGTGTCAATCGGCTCAAGGTCAATCCCAAAATCATTGCCATCTAAGGCGTGCTTACAATCAAAATAAATTTGGGTTGCCTCCATGGACATCGTATTTGAAACATCGATGGTCAAAGGAGAAGGTAAAACAAAGAAGGAAAACTATCACGCTTTCGTGCAAATGATTTATCAATAAATGATACATTTGCACCGGAATAAAAAAGAACAACAGCAGGTATAGAGTTCAATAGAAAGGTACTGATAACGACGTCCGGTGAGTCCCGAGCCTCATCTTCGGTAATTTGACATACTCGTGTGTGAGCTTTAGGTGTGTTCCCCTTTGATTGGGAGGAACCGCTACCAACCGCCGACTTAGCTGCCGAAGCCTTGCTCTCAACCGGCACGACCTTCTTGTTAGGACAACCCCAAGATTTGTGTCCTGATTCGTCCCACACAAAGCACTTATCTACATATTTGGGGCCCTTAGTACGAATATGCCCATCCTCTCCATAGCTATGACAAATCATGGGACTTCGAGTACACTCCCCCTTGTGAAACCTCCCACATTTGATGCAAGAAGTGGCGTTGCTAGACGAGTGCCGCTTCGGTTGATTCAAAGAGTACAGTCGTTGCTTTAAAGGTGCATGCGAATGAGAACAAGAATTGACACCTTTAGAATGAGAGTGAGATGTATGAGGCGGTCGTAGCGACCCTTGAGGAACCTCGATTTTCAACTTCTTAGAAGAGGGAGTATTGGGATCAACTCGAGAGACTTCATACTCCCAGATGCATGCTAGTTCAACTACTTGATCAAAGGTTTTGATCACTTGCATCTTCACAAATTCCTGAATTTCTTTTTGAAGGCCTTCTAAGAAGTACTCCACTTTTTGACCTTCATCGGATACGAGCAGCCCCACAAACATAGCCTTGTAGTTAAACTCTGCCAAATAGTCATCCACCGACAAGTCACCCTGGTGGAACATGATGAAATCTCTCTTAATCTTCTAAATCGAAATGGCGGGACAAAATTGCCACTTAAATCAAATCTTAAATTGGTCCCAAGTCATGGACATGATCATCTCCTCCCCCAGAATTTCAACCTCTGCATCCCACCAAGTCAATGCAGGGCCTTTCAATAATACCGTGTCGTATGAGACTTTCTTCCCCCCCCCCCCCCCCCCGCCCGGCAGTCGTTCACGCGAAAGAACTTCTCAACCTCCTTCAACCAGTTCATAGAGGGTCGTGCCCTAATCTTGCCATCAAATTCAGGTGGTCGGCATCCCATAAAAGTTTTAAACGAGCAACCATTCTTGGACTTAGAAGATCCTCCTTTTTTGTTTTCAAATTTCTTGCCCCCAACGTCCTCCCCGCTTCCACCAATATGCTCATCACCAATGCTCACTTAATATGAGGTTATCCTCTTTCGCCTTCTCCATCCGTTCATAGATTGCTTGCATTTTCGCCTCAAGCAACAACTCTTGTTGTTGATTGTTCTGCTCCTAAATTTCTGCCATCTTTTGAAGCATCCTATCCTCTCTTGATCCATCCTCCCCAGATTGGTAGGTCCAATCATCATCCGATTCATCAAACCCTTGAGGGTTTACTAACGGTTCTTGGCTCCGGTTAGATCCGTGATCCGACATCTCAACAAAACAACAAAATCCAAGAAGCATTTATTACACGCTCACATATTCTCACGTATGTATACCTATAATATATTTTGGGATATATATAAGTTTAATGTCTATTTGTTAATTACCCAAACCTAGGCCAAGTCAATCTTAAGATTGTTTTACAAGTGTTGCCTAGATGGGTCAATACTAGCATCTGAACCCACGTTTAGTGGTGAGTATCATCGACTATACTCAATCAATGAACATAGTCCCTAATACCAAATTGAAACACACTTCCAACTAACATAGATGTTTCACGAACAATTAAAAATAATTACTTGCAGAATTGCGGTTATATTTAAAATTTTCAATGCACAAAAGCCATCAACATGATCCTCGTCACTTTACTACTTATCAATGTGCAAAGTGTGGTGAATCATGGATCAAACTTAAGGGGTTACTATGTATAAACATCCAAAATACATGTTCAATAATAGAAAGCTATAATCATTCCTGTGTGCGAGTCAAATCGGAGGTCCACTAAATCCTAACCACAATCATTGTCAAAGCTATACTAAAACAATGAGCCGCTAATCAAGCTCCAAATCTACTACGAGACGGTCAAGAGTGACCTTTTCCTTTACCTAAAAACGGTTCAACAAACTTGAGTGAGATCCTAGATTAGTAAGGAAACATAAAATACATGCATGTAACAATAGCCAACGAGTATGTCCAACCACCAATATGATTGAGTGCTCAATTTAGGCTTAGAGCTGGCCCAACATATTGCTCAAGTTAGGCTTAGAGCTAGCCCAACATATTGCTCAATTGAGACTTAGAGCTAGTCCAAAGTGTTGCTCAATTTAGACTTAGAGCTAGTCCAACGTATTGCTCAATTTAGGCTTAGAGCTAGACCAACATTTTTCATGGATATCCAGGTGAGGTCAAATAAACGTTTAACAAGTATGGTGAGGCCCAAGGTGCCTCACGTGTGCCCAATAACTCATACATGTGAGGGTTGAGAGTAAGTATGAAACTACCATCAAGATATCAACCAATAACTCAACAACATAATCAACGAGGTAACAAGAGTATACACGAACATTATGTAACACTAATGCTAGAACTGACAGTGCTTTGCACAAAAAAGCTTCAGTTCGTCAAAGTGAACCGAAATGGTCGAAATCATATGACGTTGCTTCCAATGGGGCTCCGATCGTTCCAATCACCTATAACAAGTATAAATATATTGCTCATAAGCTCCCAATCACTAAACAACTATTAAAACCATTCTGACAAGGTTATGGGTTCCAAATCGAATGCCTCGGTTCGCTTCGGGACTCTATGAAACTCAAATGTGGAATCAAAGTTTAGAACCCCTTAAACCCTTAATTTTGAGGTGTTTTAGAAGTATCAAATGTTAGCGTACGAGGTCGTAGCTAAAATCGAAATTTTTGGGCAGAAGGTTTTGACTCCTCGAGCCGCAGGGGGAGACTCATCGAGTCGACCTCAGACCTGCACTTCCTCCCTACGGGTTTAATGTCCTAAACACCATAATCAATTCCATCAACTACCAATACTACAAAACGTTTGGCAAAGTATGTATACCCATATTTGAGCTCATTTAGAGCTCCCAAAACATCAAAAAAAACTAACAATTCATCCATTGATCCTTAGGAACTCATTTGAGCCCTAAATTGGATTTCAACCACAAACTAACACAAGATGCCAATGTAGTTATATATTTTGGCTCCATTTTGATCATATAACAACATACTAGAAGATTGGAGCATTTACTTAACAAGTCAACGTAAACCCAATTTGGGTTTCATCTCCAAAATGGAGGAATAGAGAAAGATGGAGAAAAAGAAGAATAGAGGTGGTGATTATACCTTCAATGATTCTTCCAATACCAAGGATTAGCTTTCAATCTTCAACCTTGATCCCAACACCCTTTTCTCCCTTTTCTCTTCAACTCTTGCTAGAATGAACTTATGGAGTGTGTGTGTGTGTGTGCGCGCGCTTGGGACGGTTTCAAAGGAAGGAAAAGGAAGAATTTTGGCCTTTGGCCAATTCCACCCTCCCATTCATCAACAATTGACAACATGCACCCCTCCACAACTCATCTTTAATTTAAAATACAAACTGTATTGCTACAACTTGCATTTATTAAATAATTCAATACCCAAATGAGTTGTTTTGACATAATTATACCAAATATATTCAAACACCACATTAGTCAATTCTTATGTCATAACTAACCGTTATTTAATGGTTTTACAAATTTTGGGTGTTACAATTCCTCTCCACTTAAAAAGAATCCGCCCACGGAATCAACTCTTTTCAAACAAGGTCGGGTGTTTGGCCTTTATCTCGACTTTCATCTCCTAAGTCATTAATGCCCTGCGATGATGTTTCCAACAAACCAACACTATCTCGATCTCTTTGTTTCTCAACTTGGTGGTTTTCTCACTCAAAATGGCTTCCGGCTCCTCAACATATCGTAGCTTCTCATTTATGTGCACGTCATTCAAAGGAATCGCCACTTCGGGATTTATCGGACTTTTTTTTTCAGATAACTCACATGGAAGGTGTCGTGTATACCTACAAGTTTCCCCGGTAACTCCAACTTGTAAGCTTGAGCGTCAATATGCTCAATGACCTTGAAAGGTCCGACATACCTTGGACTCAACTTCTCACGCTTACCGAATCTCATCACACCTTTCCACGGAGACACTTTCAACATAACCGAATCCCCGACATTAAACTCCACATTCCTGTGGCGTTGGTCAGAATATGGCTTCTGACGATCTTGAGCGGCTTTAATTCGCTCCTGAATTATCTGAATCTTTTTATTAGTCTCCTGAATCAATTCGGGTCCTGCCAGTGGTTTCTCGCCAGCCTCACGCCAACAAGTTGTGGTTCAACATTTGCGGTGTAGGCAAACTCTATGAGTGGCAAATGCGTATCCCAGTTACCCCCTAGCTCAATTACACATGCCCGAAACATATCCTCCATCGTTTGGTTCGTCCGCTCGGTTTGGTCATCAGTCTTAAGACGAAAAGTTGTGCTTAAGTTCACACGCGTCCCTAACTGCTATTGTATACTCTGCCAATACCGTGTTGTGAATCGCAAATCACGATCTGAGACAATGGATTTCAGGATTCCATGCCGCACGGTGATTTCATTAATGTACATCCGAGCTAGATGAGCTAGCGGATTGTTCTCTCTAATCAGTAAGAAGTGTGCGGACTTAGTCCATCAATATATATCCCTAGGCATATACCGACAAACAACACTTTGCTTTTGTCATTGGTCCAATTCTATAACTCTCTAGATGAAGTATTTTAGTCAATAAAGTTTTAAAATAGCTAATTTTACTAATTAAAATCTAGAAAAATTTATATTCTACGTATACTAATAAAGAAAAATAATTCATGTCACGTGTCGACTTTTTGGATCTCTTAAATTTCATTTTCTTGTCTGTTTTTTTCTAATATAACTCTATCACATAATCCGTCTAATTGTTTTATAAAAGTTTAGAATATGAAATGAAAACTAATATAATTAGATGATTTTAAATACCTCTTAATTAAACCTCAAAATTTACCAAGGTTATCTAGTTTTATCTAATTGATTTACAAAATCTTTCCATTGATTTTTAGAATTTAAACTAAATATTACATCTTTTAACCTTATATTAAATGTTTAAATTTCAATGTGTGTTTTCATTCTTAAAATTTCACATCAATATTATTTTACCAATTGTAAGCTATTTAAAATTACATTCATTGTGAATTGAACCAAATAATCCTAATAAAAATGATACTTTCTAATAATATTGTATATATTGGATTTAAATTTTAAAGAAAGCATATTATAATAAAGTTTTTATCATCATATAATTAATCTTTTAAACATGTTTATATCTTCGATATTTATTTATTAGGGCAAATGACCAAAAATAGTAACAAGTTTTGACATTTTTAACATCAATAGTAACATTATTTTTTTTATCATTTATAGTAACAACTTTTGATTTTTCTATCAATAATAGTAATGGGTGACCTGCAAACATGTTTAGCAGGTCACCAACTTTTCAGTTATAAAAAATAATAGCATCTTTTCAGATTTTTATCAATAACAGTAACATATCAAATTAAACCAAACTTTTTTTTTATTTTTTAAGTTTTTCTAAGATTTTATAAAAACCAAAATATACTAAATTTATGTTTCAGTTTATTTAATTACATTACTACTATCTTTAGTTATTATTTTTTTAATTTCATTAAATTTATTTATTTACAATTTTTAGTTTTTCATAACCTTATAAATTTTTAATATATATTTTGAATATTTATTTACGATTAGATAATATCTGATTATTTAATCACAATTATATATAAAATGAACGAAAAAATACTACGAATCGTTTCAATTTCACTTTTTCCAAACGAAAAAACTATGAATCATTCTATTTTTAGCTTTTCCCAACAAAATAATATGAACTACTTTGGTTTTTTAGTTTTTTCGATCTAAATTAGTTGTAGTTATTTATATATTGGTTGCAATATTTTTTAAGCAGAAAAAATATAAACCACAATTATTCATAATTTTTTGTGTTGTTAAAAATTGTAACACCCCGTGTTTGAGAAATATTACATGGTTTTAATTTATAGATTGATTGAATTATTAATACTGTGTTATGGCAATGGTATGACGATTAGTGGAATGAACACGTGTCGGGAGTCGAGTATACATGTCACCGGGTTATAATCCTAGCGAATTATTAATAAGTATGAGACCACAGAATTAAATGGGAATATTGATATTAATTATGAAATATTGATAACTGGGTCGGGTATCTGTAAGGTCTTGAACTCACGGATCTATCTAGACACGACACCGTCCAACGAGTGCGGAATCCTCGTTAGCGGCTTGACGGTAAGATCACACACACGGAAACACGGAGACTACCACGGTGATAGACGAACAACCTTGAACGCCCCTACACAATGATTCTCTCCGAAACTACTCTCTGATTGCTAGCAAATTCGAGATCGCCTTTGCTTAATCACTCTCTGAAATTCTGCAAAAAGTCTAATAATTATTCGAGTTTACCCTTAATTATACTGACCGATTCGAGTTTGTCTAGGACAAATTCGAATCAGGCCCAAGGCCCATTCGAATTTGTCCTCATTGACAAATTCGAATCTACCTTAAATACAAATTCGAATTTATATCAATTCGAATTTCAACTATCAAACTTCTATTTGAGCATATGTTTTAACTTATGTTTGAATTTATCTTTGAACTTTATGTTTGAACTTCTTGTAATACATTACACCAAGTTCAAACATACAAACAACAAATATCAAATACATATAATCACATATATCAAACACTAGTCAATATTCAATACCAAGTTACTTGACTTACACAAAATGCTTTCAAAACTTAGACTGCTATCGTCACACAGGGTGTACCAACAGACTCCCCCTTGACGAAAGCTTCTAACTATTTACATTTTGACTAAGTACTTGGTCTATTCAAAATACTACCAGCATACAGACCTTGTTCAACACAAACCTTAACCACATTCTGATACTTTTTGGCCTCAGACTCCATATGTGCATCACACGAGATTTTGTGAGCATGAAGCACTTGAAGATCATCTTTGGACAGATTAACTAGGTGCAGCGGATCATACACTCTAAGAATCACCTTTTCTTCTAGGTATTCCATTACCGCTTCACCTGTCTCGCTTTCAACGTACCACCAGTTGAGATTACCCAACACATTCTGTGGCATCGGTTTCAGAGGGACTTTCTTTAAACATCTAACTGGTTTGTACTGAATTTTCATCCATGGCCTACCAGTCAGAGGATCAATTCTTGAATGGTCCATTACTCTTTTGCCAATTCTTGTATTGAGTCTTTTAAATTTCCTAGACCTCCCTTCCCTTCTTATGATCTTAGCAATGGTTTCAGCGTAGGAATCGCCTCCGATATTGATAAGCTCCTTCCAGGTTAAGGCCTTTATTTCACACTTGGGCAGTGAATTGAAATCTTTCAATCTTCTCCTGAGATACTGGAGGCCATCCTTTCTCTTGATGATAAAACAGCTGCAGTTCTCTATCAAAGAACCAGCTAAGTATATTTCCGGACAGCTTTCCAGCACTAGGTACAAGCATCTTTTCCTTCAATTCTATATCCTTCTTCTCTGCCCTAAACCGTAGCTTTCGTTGTTCTTCATCAGTAAGCTCCCTGGCAGGCTCTTCAACTTGTGATTCAACATTTAAAGCGGTTCTAACAGCTTCTATGTCAATCACATTTTGTTCCTCCGTCACATATGTATCAGTGATGGGATGTTGCTGAATAAAGATTTCATTCGCTTCAACTTCCTCATTACCCAATACCTCATCGTCAGGATTCCATTCAGGAACGTCTTCAGGAATAATTTCTCCTTCCTCCAGCTCATCAATCTTGTCTTCAAAATCAAAATCTAACACCTCTTCCTCAATATTCATCAAAGCGTCAATCATTTCGCTCTCCATGACCTTTGAGGAACTCGCCTCACCTCCTTCAGCTCTAGTCTAACTTGGCTCCCCCTGAAGTTCGGCATGTTGAGCAGCAGAAAAATCTACTGGCTCACTGTCTTTTGGTGCATCGGGATCATTGCGTTCATCATCGTCCCTTCTCAACTCTTCAGCATCCCTGCAACTGTTCTCCCCCTGAGCCTTTAGGTTTTTCATTAATTGCTCAATCAGGGACCTCATAGTGCGGATTTCTGCAGCCTGGTCTGCGACGAACGTCTTCAATTCAAGATTTTCTTGATCAATCTTTGTAACAAGCGTCTTCAATTCTACATTCTCTTTATCAATATTTGCGTTATGCGCTTGTAGTTCACCGACGGCTTTTGTAAGTTGAAATATCTGGACTTGCTGGAAATCAACCTTGCTTCTGAGCTCAGAAAACCGTTGATTGTCAGTGAAGGTGGATGAGGTGGATGGAATGGATGTGATAAGTGATGGGTTGATTGGTTGTGGAGCTGATGGAATTGATGGTTGAACGGGTGGTGGTGGAATGGATGGCTGAGTAGATGGAATTTCAGGCCCAGAAGCAGAGGCCGATGAAGCTCCCTGCATAAATCTATGTCTTTTGGCCCTCTGCCTAGGCACCAATGGAGCTGAATCTTCAATTTCAAAATCGGAGTCATCTTCATCCGAACCCGTAGATGCTCTCCTCTTCTCTGCTTCTTCATTAATAACCATTATTCTTGATCCATATGTGCTTATTCGGATAGACGGATCTTCTGTCTCTTTCTCAATCTCAATCTCTTCAACTTCTTCCGACTCAGATTCAGATGTGGTCACAGCTTGACCCTCTACCTCAGGTATATAATCATCTATCTGGCGAAAAATATCTTCTTCATCAGCTGGAGGTTCCAAAATATCTCCAACAAGCTCAGCCGTAATCTCTTCATTTGCATGTGGCCCTTGAATCCATATCTCTTCCAAGGTCTCCACCCGTGGATCAATTACGAGGGCTACGACTGAAGGACCCGCAGTATCCATTGAAGGAGTTGCCTCCTCTGTCTCCTGCACTCTGCTCGTTGAAGGCCTCGTAGCCTGAGTCTGTCTAACTGAAGGTCTCTGCCTCCTTCTTTGTTGTTGTTGAGGCCTCTGCTGTTGCTGTTGCTGTTGTTGTTGCGGCTGCTGCGGTACTTGAACTTCTCCGGCCCAGTTGGCACCTTCGGGGGCCTCAAAATCTGGATTCACCACAGCACCAAAAAGTGGTCCATCTAGTGGTCTTGCCAATGCACCCCTGTGCGTTTGACAATCTGCAAAAATCCTCTTATCGATCACAGCGACACTTTGAATTTCCGGTAATGGCGGCAGGTTTGGCAAAAGATGTCTGATAAGCATCATCACGAACCTAGGATACATCAAAAATCTTTCTCTTGCCGGAGCTGTTATTTGGTGAACAAACTCCGCAAAGAACATTTCAGAATAACTAAACCTCTGGTTGTAGACCAACGCTATCATCGCTGATTGCATCTTCGATACGATGTAGTCAAAACCGGCTTTCTTTGGAGTGAAGCACACCATGAAAACATGTGCTAAATACCTCCATTACCCAATTAAAACACTCTTCATGTACGACGCCTTCGCCACATCAAGAGCATACCCCATTCTTAAGAACGCTGCTTGCCTAACTTCCAACGGAAAGTCTATTGGTCCAGCTTCTTGCTCGGCAGAACCCAACTGCAAGACTCGGCGCAACACATCTGCTGAGAATACAAGGGACTGCCCGGCTATTCTGGTCCTTAAAACTGTCGGAGTAACAGTACAGTCGACCTGCAGATGATCCCAAAATTGCCTAACATAAGGCATCACTATCTGTACATTGTGCGAAAGGGCATAAGAAACCCTTGAAGCAGCCAAAAAATCCACCATCTGGCGGAATGCCTGAGCTTCAGGCAGCTCATGGTCTGGTGATACGACCATATTATGCTTTTGGATAAAAGCTCTATCCGCCATATCTGCACATTTAAGTATACAATATATTAGAATGAACAAAATTAAAATAAACTTGTTTAAATTCAAATTTGTTTTATTGTGAACTTATGTAAGTTCAAAATCCAACACATATGAATTTCTACAAGTTTGATTTAAAAAATTAGTCAATTATTTTGATTTTAACACTAAATTCGAATAACATATTCGAAACAGACCCTCATTCGAGTTTATTGGTATGTTCGAATTTAGCCTGAAATTCGAATATAAGAACAAACTCGAAAGTCGGCTTTTTCAAAACAAGAATCCAAGATTTAAACCAATTTAGACTTAGAAAATCACATTTATTAGTCCTAATAGGTTCTAATCGAAGAAATTTGCTATTTATTTGAAGTTTGACCGGTTCAAAGTATGTAATTTTGAATTACAAAGTTCACACCATTAAAACCTCAAAATCGGTCGATTTTTGCACAAATTGAGTCCAAATACTTCCTAAATCTTGTATAAAGATGTTGATTATACCTAGATTTTGTAGTATACTCGAACACAAACGGACAAAAACTCGACAAATAGTCAAAAACTCGAAGTCGGCAAAGTCAAATACACAAATTCGAAATCTCTCTGAACAAACTCGAATGGTAAACTCGAAAGTAGGTGAATAATGAATGTCACTGTTGACCTATTTATACTAACCACCTTCGAGTTTGTATCCAAATTCGAATTTACTGCCAAATTCGAATTTAACATTCGATTTTGGCTTAAATTCGAATTGAACTGAAAATTTTGAAAATCTTTGATTTAAATTCAACATTTCCAACTTTTTCAACTTTTTCGTGTAACGGAACAAACTATGTAAAATTCATTTACCCTAAGCACAAGATTTTCACGCAATGTTTATTTTATTCAACTAGGAATGCATCCTCAGTAACTTTGACATTTTTCCTAAATACTATAAAATAAAATAAAATAGAGTAAAAAATTAAAGATAAAGAAAAATAAAAAATGAAAATTTTGAACAAATTTAAACTTAAACTAATCTATAATATTTTTAAATTTACAACCTATACTAACATTAATAGAATATTTTTGGCGAGAATAGTCAAAGAAAGGTTCAATCAGATAGCGGTGTCAAATACGCTCTTTCAGTATCTTACTTTCACACTTAGGAATTTTTTATTCCTTTAATTGTTTGTCGTGACCTACATTTCTAGTCGATAGTTGGTATTATTTTCCCTTTAAACATGTTACATTTTGGAATATCCCTTGGCCTTTTTATTTATCGAGAAATTATCCTACATGACTCATACTTAGACATACTTTTATGATTAAGGCATACACACAATGATTTTAACTTTTCAGTATTGCAAACTTTCTTTAAAAGGCAAACGTCGGACACAGGTCTGTATTTACATACAACAGAGTGTCTTAGTTTGTCTTAAAGTTTATTTTTAAAGCTAGCAAGACAGCGGTGACAGCTCTGTACTGACGTACAACAAAGCGACTTATCTTGCTAACTCGAGTCAAACCAGAGGCAACAGGTCTGTACTTACGTACAACAGAGTTACTTGTTTTGACTCTCAACTTAGTATATGAGTTTTCATTCTTTTCATTTCTTTAAGATGTATCTGATGTTGCTATACATCCCCCAGAAAGTTTGCATACCTCATTTAGAATCAATGTATGTATGTCTCTAACATAAAATTAAGACCATTTGGTCATACATCTAAGTTAGTGACACGTCTGACTTTTTCTTGAATATTTTATTAGCCTTGAGACATCCTATATGTATTATGCCTACCAACATATCAAACTAGATAATGTGTAACACTTAGAATTTTAGGTGCATTATGTGTGAAAGCTTAACACTTAGAGATTGTAAAGACTGTGCTAATTTTCGTCACTTTGAACCTATGTATCTAAGACTAAACTCATTTTCTGATATTCTCTTTTTTTTTTGAACTTTTTATGGTTTTCTCTCTTTTTTCTTTTGTTTTTCATAAATAAGAGTAAGAAAATAAAATAACCTACTAACTTACTATAAAAGGAAAGAAATTCTATCTAGCTACTAAACTTACTATAAAAGGAAAGAAAACTTACTGCTATAAAAAGAAATAACTTCTACTAAGGTCAAGCTACTCTGGATTGCGCATTCCGTTTAGTTGAACTAAAAACTCAAAACGTGACTTATCAAAAGCTTTGGTAAATAAATCCGCATTATTGTCATCTGTTGCAACTTTTACCAGCTTAATTAAATTCTTTTCAGCACAATCACGTATAAAGTGGTGACTTATGTCTATGTGCTTAGTTTTATTATGTTTAACTGGAGTTTGAGTATAAGCCAAACCGTAATCCCGCAATTGTTGTTGTATCCACAAAACCTGTGAACAGCAACTACCAACAGCAACATATTCGGCCTCGCACGTGGACACGACTACCGAAGTCTGTTTCTTGCATTGCCACGAAACGAGCCTCCCTCCTAGGAACTGACAACCTCCAGTTGTTGACTTGCGAGTCAAGCTGCATCCTCCGTAGTATGAATCCGTGAACGCCTCCTATTCCAGATCACCCTCCGCGTGATACCAAAGTCCCAGCTTCGGTATCGACTTGAGGTATCGTAGAATCCGCTTCACAGCTTTCATGTGCATCTCTTTTGGATTAGCTTGAAACCTAGCACAAATACAAACAGCAAACATAATATCAGGTCTAGAAGCAGTTAAATACATGAGTGACCCAATCATGGCCCGATATAACGTCGGATCCACATCGGTATCACTTTCAGTACCCGGTCCGAGATTATGATTCACTTGAATCGGCGTGCTGAAGTGAGCTGTCAGCTTGGTTCCTTCTGTCCCAAAGCGCTCTAAGATGTCGTAGACATACTTCGTCTGATGAATAAACATGCCCTCCTTCCTCTGTTCGACTTGCAAACCCAGAAAGAAGTTTAACTCACCCATCGCACTCATCTCGAACTTTGACTTCATCACCTTTTCAAAGTCTGTGCACATCTGCTCGTCTGATGACCCGAAAATTATATCATCGACGTACACTTGTACCAAGATGAAATGTTCACCTTTTCGCTTCACAAACAGCGTACTATCTATCCTATCTCTTTCAAACCCGTTGTCTAAAAGATGATTAGATAGTGTCTCGTACCACGCCTTCGATGCTTGATGTAATCCATACAAAGCCTTATCTAATCGATATACTCTGTCTGGATATTTCGGATCTGTAAACCCAGGCGGCTGTTCCACATATACCAGCTCCTTCACTTTCCCATAAAGGAAAGCACTCTTAACATCTAGTTGATAAACCTTAAAACCTTTGAAGGAAGAAAAAGCCAGAAACAACCGAATTGCTTCAAGCCTTGCTACTGGCGCGAACACTTCATTGTAATCGATTCCTTCCTCTTGGTTGAAACCCTTTACCACAAGCATTGCTTTGTTGCGAGTGACTATACCCCGATCATCTCTCTTGCACTTAAAAACCCATTTGGTTCCTATTGCAACTTCACCTCGAGGTAACAGAACTAACTCCCACACTTCTAGTTTCCTAAACTGTGACAGTTCTTCCTGCATCGCTTCAACCCAAGAGTTGTCTTTTAGTGCCATTTGCACATTTTTCGGCTCTACTTGCGAGATGAAACATGAGAAGAGGTAGGTATGAAAGGCCTTGGAGTCATTTATCATCGACAACAACACTGTGTTGTTATTCAAACTACTCCTAGTCCTCACACCAGCACTAGGACTTCCTATGATACTCTCAATAGGATGATTCTTGTTGATCCTAGATGTTTCTTTCTCGTCAACCCTCATATTATCTCCCAAATTTGATCCTATATATCCTAACGGCGGAACGAATTCAGATTCCACATTTTCTCCCTCATGGACACTGTCTTCAGAGTTAGAATTTGTTGTCTGATTTTCGTCTGTAGGCACTTCAGAATCATTTTCTTCTGGAGATCTATCTTCAGTTGATGTAGACTCGGATGTTGATGGAAAGGTGGTTGACAGTAAGGACCGTGTTTAACACATGACAAGCGGTATTCACTGCCTCCCCCCAAAACATGGTAGGAAGCTTTGAATCTGAAAGCATGGTCCTTGCTGCCTCAATCAATGTCCTGTTTTTCCGTTCGGCCACCCCATTTTGTTGTGGCTCATATGGTGCACTAAATTGATGCACTATGCCCTTTGATAGACAATATACACCAATAACAGTGTTTTTGAACTCTGTTCCGTTATCACTTCTAATACGCTTAACCCTCGTTCCGTAAGAATTTTCCACTTGGTCTAAGAACCCGATGAGCTTTGCAGCCGTCTCGTCCTTTGTACCTAAAAAGAAAACCCAAGAAAAACATGAGTAATCGTCAGTAATAACCAAACAGTACCAACTACCACCTATACTCCTTTTGTTGATTGGTCCGAAGAGGTCCATATGCAACAAATCGAATGTGGCAGCTATGGAGTTCTGAGTCTTGGACTTGTGTGCTTTCTTGTGTTGCTTTCCTTTCTTGCACGGTAGACACTTGTCCTCGAACTGAAAACTCTTCATGGGAACACCTTATGTTTAGTGATATATTTCATTTTTCTCAGGTGCAAGTGTGTCATGCGTCTGTGCCATAAAACCGATTCAGTCTCCGAAGCTTTTGATAGTAGACAAATTGGTCACATTGAAGATTCTGGCGTGTTCATGTCGAGCATGTACAGGTCATTCTTCCTTGGAGCCCTCATCAGTATCCATTCTTCAGGTACCTTAAATGCCAGTTTCAGCACTAACGCCTCAGTGTCGGTGAAAACCACTGAGTTCTTCTTATCACAGATTTGAGATACACTAATGAGATTGTGAACCAGTTTATCAACATGATAAACTTGATCCAATTGGATAGTCCCATTAGTGACCACTCCAGTGCCGGTGATAGTTCCTCCTTTATTGCCAGCGAATGATACAAATCCATGATTCCCTCCCTTGAAGTCTGCGAGTAGACTTCTATCCCCTGTCATGTGCCTGGAGCAACCACTGTCGATGAACCATTTGTTGTTTAGACCTGTAGTTATCTCCTGCACATGAAAGAAAATAGGTTAGTTATCATGGGGAACCCAAGCCATAACTGACTTGGTAATACCATTCTCGTCCACATACTTAAACTCTTTCAAATACCCATCTCTCCGTTCAGGTGACTTGGGTTTTTGATTTTGAGCCAGTTGTGGTGCAGAGTGATTTAAGTTCACTCTCGGCCTTTGTGTAGGTATTTGCTGTGGAGCTCTAGAATAGTTACGATTATAATGCATTTCCGATTGATATCCCTGAGCTCTACCTGGTGTTTGATGTCTTACAGGAGTGTGTGACCTAACCGGAGTGTAAGCTCTGCTAGGTGTAGTACTCCTATATTATTGTTGCGGTCCCGACCTAGATTGATTATTGACTCGATTTGGTGAATTAGTCCTAATCACTTCTTTGGTTTGACCTGACACAGGCATTTGTTTCACAGCAGATTTAGGTGCTGCTTGCACAGTTTTCTCGGTAGATGGAGAACCACTAGTGCTTGCAACACTTGTAATAGGCTTAAGTTGTGCTGGCTTTCCAGTCTTAGGTGTAGAATCTACTTTCCTATGTGGACAACTAGACGTAACATGCCCCCTTTCGTGACATCTAAAGCAAGACATTTTGTCAATCGACTTTTTATGTGTGCCCTTTGACTTAGGTGTATCACTAGTGTCTGGTTCTTTTGTTTCAACTATAGTGACTGGCTCCTCCTCCTGATCATTAAAGTCAATTTTGTGTTGTTCTACAGGCTTTTCACTAGAGGATGGCACAAATTTAACCTTCTTAATCTGGACATTATGAGTAGTCACCTTAGTTTCTTTTTCTTTAGCAATTTCAGACACTGGTTCAGGTATTTTCTTTGATTCAACTAATTTTTCAGTTTTCTCCTGAGGTTGAGGTACATAATTATCATTGAAAGGTGGAGGACTCTCATTATACCCTAGACCTACAGGCTTCTTAGACTGACGTTGTGCATCTAAGATCTTCCCTAGGTTGAGTGATGAGTTCCTAAACTTTTCAAGTTTACTGTTTGCCTCAGCTACCTTTACCTTAGATTCTGCTAGCTCTACTTCTTTGGTTTTAAGCTCTTTTGTCAATGCCTCAACATGTTCATACATCAGTTCTAACCTAACACACTGTTCGCTCAGTTTGTCTTTTAGAACTATGACATCTTGTGCATCGGCCTTAAGCTTCTCCCTAAGATCTTCCTTTATATCTACTAAGCTAGCGTTGTCTGATTTTAATGTTTCATTCTGAGCAGATATAGTGGTATGTGATTCTAGTACTAAATTTAACCTATCGTTAGACGTAGCACACAAAACACATAAATCATGGAAAAGAGAAAAGTTTAGAGTTACCTTGGCATGATCTGATTCCACGTTTGCCATCTGTGCGGCGAACTCCAGAATCGTCTGATCGTCTGACTTTTCTACCCACATCGGACTGCTATCATTCTGACTGATGTCCCCTGTATGTTCCTCTGCTCCATCACTTCCAGTCTCGGTTACTTCAGCCATAAAGGCTCTAGCATGTGACTTTGGATGTGTACTCCAGTCATAGGTTCCATCAAGCTGTCTGTCTGATGTAACATTTGATAACAGACCAACTATGTTCGCCTGACTGGTTGAACTACCCAGCAGATATCTCCCTTGAGATTGATTCTGATACTGGTTCTGGTAGTTTTCTACTTTCGGTCTCTGACACTCTCTAGCGAAGTGTCCTAACCCTTGGCAGTTGTAACACTTAACCTTAGACTTATCAAATCCAATCTTATTGTTACTAATGTTGAGGTTTCTGCCCGTCCTCTTGATGAACCTTTTAACTCTCTGAGTTACCATGGCCAGTTGCCATTGCAGATCCATCTCTTCTAGATCATCAGGGTCTACCTGATCGTAATCCTCATCCCAAAGCGCAGGATCGTTGATTTTGCCCTGAACACAATTGCTGTAAGCGGCCACAAATGAAGCCAACAGATTCAGATGGTCTTCAGCTGACTTTGCGCTCATAGGCATCTTTGAATACCCTTGAGATGTAGACGTAGATGTAGCCTGATGCTGCTTTTCTTCCGGTCTAGCAAACCCTAAGAAAGCCCTATTCACTAAGTCTTCTGTTTCAGCCGGAGTCGATATCTCTCCTGAAAAGAAAGCTGTAGCCGCCTTCACGTCAGATGCCACTGAAGATTTTGCTTTCCCAAAGTACATATCAGGATCTTGAACTTGTTCATAATCCCTTTCTTTTTTCAGCAACTCAAAGTGATAGGCTCTCAGCGTTCCGATAACATTATCTAGAGTAAGAGTATAGAACTTATCTTCATCATGCTTTATTAAGGCCACATACATCTCCCATTTGGCCAGCAAAGCATCTAGAATCTTGTTAGTTTTCTCTGTCTCACTATACTCCACATCGTGGCTGTCTAACTCAGTTAGCAAATGATAGAATCGTGTGATAGTCTCATCCAGCTTTTCGTTCTTCAAGGCTTTGAAGATCGCGAACTGCTGCTTGAGCATTTCCATTCTATTCTTTCTGACCCTCGGGTTACCTTCACACCGTTTCTCCAACGCATCCTACAGCTCTTTTGCTGTCTTCTGATTACGAAAAGTGTGCAAGCTCTCCTGAGGTAACGCCATTCTAATGATAGCGAATGCACGGTTCTCGGCTTCATACAGCTTTTTATCGTCGTCCTTCATCTTTGAATAAGTCACGATCTTTTGTCGTCCTTCAACCTCAGTCGTTGGTGGAATGTATCCTTCGTGAATACAAATCCACATTCGCATGTCATTAAACCTCGCGAAGTCGGCAAACCTATCCTTCCACCAGTAATAATCCTCAATTTTCATCAACTTCGGTGGTGAATTCGCTTTTCCAACCCCGTGATCCATCTCCATAAACCTCTGCAGACTTGTCATTGTTTCAAATATATTTGAATTCAAACATAATTAATTTAATTCGAAATTAATTTAAATTAATTCTTTCGAATTTAGATAAATTTGAATCTAATTAAATTTAAACCTGTTTGGAATTAAATTCGAATATAAGTTTGAAATCCAACTAAAATCGAAATTAATGACAAAATCGAATGTCAACTAAATTTGAATCCCCAATTCGATTTTAGAACAAAATCGAAAACCAAGCAAATTCGAAAGGCCAAATTCGAATCGAACCCTAAGGAATCTCGAAAGGAGCGTATTTTATGTCAAACTCGAAACTGAGCAAACCCTAATACCCCCTTAATAAACTCGAGCGCCGCAAGTTCGAAAAACGGCTAATACTTCGAGTTTTTCAAGGTTTTCAGATTAAACCAATATTTTTACAAGTAAAAATACTGATTTGGATAAAAAAACTTGAACCATAACAAAGTATTTCCCGAAATCTGACTTGATAAGCTCGAAAAACCTCCAAAATCGTGATAATAACCGTCCAAAACGTCAAGAAACCTAGGATGTTGCTTATGAACACGAAGAACACCCCAATGGCTCTGATACCACTTGTAAGGTCTTGAACTCACGGATCTATCTAGACGCGACACCGTCCAACGAGTGCGGAATCCTCGTTAGCGGCTTGACGGTAAGATCACACACACGGGAACACGGAGACTACCACGGTGATAGACGAACAACCTTAAACGCCCCAACACAATGATTCTCTCCGAAACTACTCTCTGATTGCTACCAAATTCGAGATCGCCTTTGCTTAATCACTCTCTGAAATTCTGCAAAAGTCTAATAATTATTCGAGTTTACCCTTAATTATACTGACAGATTCGAGTTTGTCTAGGACAAATTCGAATCAGGCCCAAGGCCCATTCGAATTTGTCCTCATTGACAAATTCGAATCTACCTTAAATACAAATTCGAATTTATATCAAATTCGAATTTCAACTATGAAACTTCTATTTGAGCATATGTTTTAACTTATGTTTGAATTTATCTTTGAACTTTATGTTTGAACTTCTTGTAATACACTACACCAAGTTCAAACATACAAACAACAAATATCAAACACATATAATCACATATATCAAACACTAGTCAATATTCAATACCAAGTTACTTGACTTACACAAAATGCTTTCAAAACTTAGACTGCTATCGTCACACAGGGTGTACCAACAGTATCGGTGTCGAACTCGCGTTATAAACGATATGTTTATATATAAACACGTTTAACTCTTTGCTTCCTTTTCTAACATTCTAAAAACAATTGAAAAGTTGAATGGTTTGTAATCAATTTTGTTTGGAATTTACTAAAAAGCCGATTAATTTGTAATTTTTTATTTCAAATGAAAAGTACTACGAATAAAAAAAATATTGCGACCCGTTCATTTTTTAGTTTTTCAATGAATGGAAAAATCATGACTGATCGTGGTTTATAGTTTTACGAATGAAAAATATTAAGACTCATTTTGATCTTTTGATTTTTAAATAAAAAACTATGACCCATTTAGATTGGAAAAAACTAAAAAAATATAATACGATTTGTATTATTTTATTCGGAAAAACTAAGAAAAGAATGGTTCGTAGTTTTTTAGTTGAAAAAAAGTGAAAATTGAAATGATTTATAGTATTATTTTTCATTCATATTATATATAATTGTGAATAAATAATCGAATATTATCTATCCGTAAATATTAGGAATATAAATTTGGTTTATTTTGGTGTTTATGAAACATTAGAAAACTTAATAAAATAAAAAATTATGTTTTAATTTGATATGTTACTATAATTGATAAAAATCTGAAAAGATGTTACTATTTTTGATAACTGAAAAGTTGGTGACCTGCTAAACAGGTTTGCAGGTCACCAATTAATATTATTGATGGAAAAATAAAAATTTGTTACTATAAATGATAAAAAATAAATAATGTTACTATTAATGATAAAAATGTCAAAACTTATTACTATTTTTGGTCATTTGCCCTATTTATTATAATCCGAACATAAAAATTTATTATTTGTATTGTATATAAATGGGAAAATGACACCAAATAGCTCTGAACTTTCGACTTTGTACACATTTATGTAGTGAACTTTTTTTTTTGTGCAATTTTGGTAGTCAAAGTTTCAAAATTGTTCCAATTTGGTAGTTGACTTACCTATTAACCTGTTGCTTCCGGTTTGCCTACGTGGACAATTTTTAATGACGTGACCACCCATTTTTATATTATATCCGGTTTTATCTATGTGACAACCCGTTTTTTAAAATCACCTGGTTTTATTACCCGGTTATAAACCCGGTTCTTACAAGTTGGATCGATCGTATGAAAAATGAATCGGGTTTATAACCGGGTGATTTTAAAAAATGGGTTGCCACATAGATAAAACCGGGTATAATATAAAAAGGGGTAGCCACGTCATTAAAAAATTGTCCACGTAGGCATCGGAACCGGAAGCAACCGGTTAACAGGTACGCCAACTACCAAATTGGAACAATTTTGAAACTTTGACCACCAAATGTGCACAAAAAAAAGTTCGCTACATGAATGCGTACAAAGTCGAAAGTTCAGAGCTATTTGATGTCATTTTCCTATATAAATTACTAATTTATCTCTAATATCAAAACATTTATTTTATTATCCTTTATAATAATACTCCAAGCTTTTATATTAAAAAAATTAATATTTATTACATGCATTCATGTGTTACATGGTTAATTAACTAGCATCGTTTCAAAACTTTAAGACAAAGTCGACCGTTCTAATAAGTTTAATTATTAATATAGAAATTTCATAAAAACAACTACAAATACAGTCTATCCAAAAACTTATAATTACCAAATCATTTCGGAAAACAATATAATTACATCAAAATGAACTTATGACAAAAGTAAATTGCCATGTAGTAAATTTGCCCATTTCAATTCTCCCTGTAAGATCATCTTCAAAACATATATTTGAGGCATGTCAATTTTAACCAACGGGTTAAACGGTCAAAATGACCCTTAGTAAAAAAAAAGTAAGTTAGAACATAATATTTAAAAAAAAAAAATGAAAGTCTAAAAAAATGATGTATTAAACAAATTATTTTTACAAATAAATTTAAAATCATGTTAGTTTTTTTGTCTTTTGATCGTCGACCCATTTGCTTGAATGGATTATAATTATCAACCCTAAATTAATTTTATTCTAAATCAATCATCTTTGAGAGGCTCCAAAGAACCTGTTCGACATCCTCGCCTCGAACCCGAGCCGTTTTACCACAAACAAACTCCTCAACGACACCATCGGCCGCCGAGACCACGCTCTTTCCACTCTCTTTCACCATCCCTTTCTCCGATACGATCTTCCTCATCTTCGTGACGCCTTCCCACATTCCATTATCAGCGTAAATATTAGACATTAAAACATAAACTCCGCAATCATCAGCATCGAGCTCCTTAAGCATATTCAACACGAATTCGCCTAATCCCACGTTTTTCCGGACCCGACATGCCAAAAGAACCGAACCCCACAAATCAGAATTCGGTACCACTGGCATCGATTCTATAAAGTTTAGTGCTTGCTCGAATTTTCCTGCTCGAACAAGAAGATCGACCACACATCCGTAATGTTCAACCTTCGGTTTTTCTATTTCCCCGAAGATTTCTAGACCTTCTGTTACGAACCCTGCGTGACTACAAGCGGATAAAACACTCACGTATATCAAATCATCCGGTTGGATTCCTTCTTGCATCATTCGATTAAAATAACCCAACGCTTCATCCCCGAAACCATTGATTCCAAGCCCGGAAATCATTACGTTCCAACTCACGACGTTTCTTTCTAACATGCTTCCGAAAACCACACGAGCCTCCTCGGTTTCACCACATTTTATGTACATGTCAACAAGGGTCGTGTTCACTATGATATCAAGTGCGATTTTTTTCCTTTTGATGTACGTATGAATCCATCTTCCTTGATCGAGTGCACCTAATTGGGCGCATGCTGATATTGCACCCACGACACAGAATTTGTCTGGTTTTACGTTACAAGAAAGCATCAGATTAAAGACGTTCAATGCTTCCTTGGGATCTCGATGCTGCGAATAGCCGTCGATCATAATGCTCCAAGAAATTACGTTCTTATGTTCCATTACGTTGAATAGTTCTCGAGCTGCCATCATATTCCCAACTTTTGCATAAGAATCTATCATCGTATTCCATGAAACAACGTCTCGTTTATGCATTTGGTCGAACAGCAAACGAGCACGAGTTACATCACATGTTTTCTGAAAGAATAGGATCGCAATCATTAGTTACAACAAAGTAGAATAGAACAAATTAAACATGATTAGATTTCTCAATGCATTCTATCTATGAACAGTGATTTATGTATAATGCAAATCTGTACGTCAAGTACATAAATTTAAAAATTAAATTTATAAAAAGAAAACATTATTACAGTTGAACATTTATATACAGGGCATTGCTAAATGTAAACCCCTCTCCTTAATTTTTACTAATCACACACCACCTTACTCACATGATTTTTGTTGATGACGTGAAACTCAAAGATTAAAAGTTAATTACCTCTCACATTAAGAAGAGAATGTGTGATTGCAATTGAGAATGTGTGCATATAGATTTACCCTTATATATATCATAATCTTATTCTAAATTTACATCATTACATGTGAAATTTAACCTTTTAATTTATACAGTAAATACATAAATCTGAATTTGAAATGCATAAATTTATACATCACATATATTAATTTTATACCGAATGTATAAATTTATACATAAAAGGCATAAATGTTGGTCGTTCAAATAAAAGCTTACACGAATCTGAACCATGCTATAAATGTGCAGTAAAACAGGACCAAAAATGATTTTATCACATGAAATTGGAATCAGCAAAAATGAATAGATTTATAAATTTTACACAAACTGTATAAATTTATGCATGAAATACATAAATTGTACACAAAATGTATAAATTTATACATCAAATACATAAATGTTCGATGGTTCTCTCGTTCCAACTGAACAATCCTAGAAATAAACAGTATAAAGCATGACAAAAATAAATTGATCACATGAAATTTAAATTATCATAAAATATGTGGTATTTATTTGCAATCCTCCATAAACACTTATTAGTATTATTATTATTATTATTATCATACATAATATTTGCAAACCTTGCCATACCCATCGATCATAATGGACCAAGAAACAACATCTCTTTCAGGCATTTCATCAAACACCTTCTGTGCTTCCACCATATCACCACTCTCCCCATACCCACTCAACATCAAATTCCATGACACCAAATCCTTCCAATCAAACCCATCAAACAAAAACCTGGAACAATTCATCTGCCGACACTTACAATACAATCCGATCAACCCATTTCTCACATACACATCCGAATCAAAAAACCCGACTTTCACAACTTCACCATGAACTTGTTTGCCTTCCAACAGTCCGTACACCATCATCTTACAAGCTTTGAGCACAAATGGGTATGTGTAATTATCACAATTGATTCCATTTCTTTTCATTTTAACATAAATCTCGAAAGCTGTTTTTGGCATTGAATTTGAATTCGATAGATGGGATCTTATTAAGGTGTTGTAGGTGTAGGTGATTTTATTGGGTTGAATTTGGGGGGAAATACGGATCGAGTAAATCATAGTTCTTTAACTATAAGTGGACGATTCTCGGCTAAAAAATCATAATATGTTGGTTTTGTACTTTTGTTTGTAGAAATCACGTTTTCCTACGTTTTAGATGAAGAATTTCATTGAGGGTTTATCATGAAAATACTCATCTATCTACCACAGTACCCGTTTAATAACAAATATAGAGAGAGACAGAGAGGGACCAAGAAAGAGAGAGAGATCACCGTTTCGGTGAGACATCACCGTTGCGGCTTCATATTACGTGGGCCCAACGTGAAGGGATGGTGTTCCGCCGGTGTGATGAAACTTAGAGCGCTCAGGGTGTGCGGAGTACCCAAGCCGCGGGCAGCCCGGCTTCGCCACATCAGCCAAGGCCGGCGGCTACACCACCCCTCCCCCTCGGCCCCGCACGATTCGAACCCCGGCCCGGCTCCCTCTCCCCGCTGCACTCCGCTCCCTTTTTTGTCTTTTACCCTCAAACGGTCACTAGACCGTTTCAAATTAAAAAAAAAAAATTTTTATTAATTATTTTTTCCTATAAATATATCTTCACAACACATTTAACTCACATCTTTCCTATTTCTCTCAATCTATACACATTCAAAATTCTCTCTTCCATTTAACCTAAAATTATTTCCAATCAATCACAATTTTATTTTTATTGTGATGGAACCGTATACTACGTCTTCGTCGTCAAACTCATCAACCGAAGACGAAACTCAAGACGAATCTCAAGAGTATTATCAAGAACTTTTTGAAGCTTTTATAAATGCCAGCTCTCCGCAACCTAGACGAAGAATTCCAATTCAGAGAGACCGAGCAGCTGCAAATGAAAGTCTGATGCGCAATTATTTTACTCAAAATCCTGTCTATGGAGATGATATGTTCAGAAGGAGGTTCCGGATGCGCAAAGAACTATTCCTACGAATAGTTTACGATATGGAGCAACACTTTGAATATTTTACCTTGCGATGGGATGCTCGAGGTAGAAGGGGATTTACCGCGTTACAAAAATGCACATATGCTATTCGGCAACTCGCATATGGCATGGTGGCTGATTCGATTGACGACTCTCTTTTTATGTCTGAACGAACTTCGCGTGAAACCTTGCAAGAATTCTGTAAGGGAATTATTCAGCTATACAAACGCAAATATTTGCGTAGACCGACTGAATCTGATGTTCATCAGTTGTACGCGTTCCATGAAGCAAAACATGGATTTCGTAGAATGCTTGGCAGCATTGACTGTACACATTGGGCATGGAGAAATTGCCCTACAGAATGGCGAGGACAATATATGCGAGGCGATCACCAATATCCGACAATTATGTTGGAAGCCGTTGCGTCACAAGATTTATGGATTTGGCATGCATTTTTTGGCGTCGCGGGTTCCAACAACGACATCAATGTGATTAATCAATCACCAGTATTCAACGACGTTTTAAACGGGATCGCACCGGTTGTTCCTTTTGTTATTAACGGAACAGAATACAAACATGGGTACTATCTAACCGACGGGATATATCCCGAGTGGGCAACTTTTGTGAAAGCTTTTTCGTGTCCAACCGATGACAAACGAAAAAGATTCAAGGCAGCACAAGAGTCGGCAAGAAAAGACATCGAACGAGCTTTTGGTGTACTCAAATCTCGTTTTGCTATATTAAACAACCCCGCACGACCATGGCACCAAAATAAAATTAGACACATCAAGTATGCTTGTGTCATATTACACAATATGATCTTAGAAGATGAAGGGTTCGCGATATGTTCATTTCAAGAAACCGAGCTTCCATCGAATCAACATTCCGCTTCCAATGAAGTATATCAAAATACGTTACTGGAAATTCGTAATCGGGAAACACACAATAACCTTCGCTCAGATCTTGTGGAACATATTGCGCTTGCCCAAATACCAAATTTAGACGGCTACTTATGTATTTTTTTTATTTTAATTCGGTAATTTTTAATTTTTAGTTTATGTAATAGTTTTTAAATATTTTATGAAATTAATTATTTTAATTCTAGTATTTGTTTTGTTAGTTAAAATTAATTAAAATGTTAAAAAAATTAAGAAAGATGGAAAGGTTAAGAAATGTGGGTATTTCTTAGTTAGAAAGGTGGGGAAAGGTGGATAGAGAAAAGCTGATGTGGCGCTGACGTGTACAGAAAGATGGATTTGGGAGAGGTGGGTACTCCCCACACTCTCACACCGCTGGGCGGGGGAGGTACTCCGCTCACTTATTTCTACTTTTTCCGTCTCAATTTAATTATCTATATTTTTTATTATCAGTTGTCTAAGACTAAATGATCACTTATAAAGCTAGATTATAATAGTTCATTAAGTTACCATAATAACATTATATTCATATTATAGTTGTGTTTTTTTAAAAATTGATCAAGTAATAAATAAGGGTAAAATTATCATTTAAGTATAAAAAGAAACAATGATTATCCCACTGTCTAAAAGTGTTTGTTTTTATCAGGTGAACACTTAAATCGAAAATAATAAAGTTTGTAATAGCCTAGAAACTTGTTAAGTTGATAATGCACTAATAAAGTGTGTTAAACTATTGAAAATTATGCTCAAATGTCAAATGGTTGAATATTGAAAAAGAAAATAATATTGAATTTCATTTAAACTTATTTTACCTGTAAAAAGGAATTAGAAGTTAAAGAAATCCATCATCCATAAAATTTGACGACGAGACTAACCTAGTTTTGATGCAGCGTTGCGAATTAAAATGGATTAATCTGTTGATTCAAAGAATTCCAGATTAATCTCTACTAATAGTTTGTTGATTCCGTAGAATGCCAAACAATTAGGCTTCAAACAACCAACTAAAATCCGGAAATTTGGAAAATATAAAAGTTTTCTTGATTCATAATCTGCCTTCATACATTACTTCAACACAACTTAAATAGAAATGTGAAACAAAAAACCCAACGGGTCGACCTAGGAAACCAAAATAAAAACCTAAAAAACCGATAAAAATCATTAAAAAGTCCACAACTCTCATTCTGGGTTGAATTTGGCCAAACGGTTGGGCTTTGGCGGTTTGTCACTGCATGGAGCTCGAGTCAACGGTCGTCTGGACACCTGAGTCGCCCCAAACGGAGACCCGAGTCAAAAGTTAGGGCCTTTTCCGTTTTGCCCCTTTTATTACAGACCCTATCTTGGGCCTCCAGAAACAGGATGACCCGATGATCGACACTTGGGCCTACATCAAGTTTGCTCTCTAAGAAGATTATCTGCTAAGCATTTTTATAAGCATGCCAATTTTTTTCCATCTTATATGGGTAACCCACCCTCTGGGGGCCTCCAATGACCAGTCCCACGGCCAACGTGGATGAGGTAAATCGCGTAACCCATGGTTGATGCCTATTTGTCAATATTCTCAACTCTATATATAACTAAGTCTGCTGTCTATTTATTTAATTAAACTTCAGGGACTAAATCGATAAGTTTAAATTTATTAGTTTAAATTATTGAGATCGAGGAATCTAATTTATAAGTTATTATCCCATTATGAAATATCTGGATTTTAATAATATTTTAATCCTTTTAAGCTCAAAACTCTCTAAACAAGTTCTAGTTCATTAAGTTAACAACGCATGTAACATCCCTAATTTTAATGCATGTGTAATTTACAATTAAGACTCAATTAATGTATTAATGGAATCATTATTTCATTTAAGCAAATTTCGTTCACAAATTTAAATATGATAAACAATGAGGAGAAATCCTCATCGTAGTTTTTCGAACAAGCAAACAACAAGGAACCTTCATCGGTTGAATATACATCAATCATCGATAGAAATATTTTAAAAATAACAATAATGATTAGAAATTATCATTGTTGTTTTCTGAGCAAGTATAACAATGAGAAACCGGTTCAGATATTTAAAATAGTGTATAAGAATTGTACAAAGTTGAGGGGTGTAAATGGTAATTAAGGAAAATGACATATAAAAAGGAGAATACTTGTTCATTTATGCAATATCACACTCTCTCTCTCTAACCTCACAGTCTCTCTCACTTACTCTCTAAACTTACGGGTTCTTCATCAAGAACACAAAAAGCTTGGAATTGAAAGCTGAAAATCTGAAAATAAGTTGCAATTAAGGAACTATAACTGCTACAAACATCAATTTGAGGTATGATTTATTCAAGAACTCTGAAATTTTTAGTTTAGTATTCGGTTTTTATAGAAACCAAATCAAAGATTGTGGTTGCTGATGTTAATGCATGTAGAATGTTCTTATGGATATGTTTAAATTGAGCATTGTTGAAGTTATATACGGAATTTCAGATTCTGATTCCAATTCTAAGTATGATTTTGAAATCACTATGTGTTTTTAGTGTGTGTGTTCATCGACAGTGATGAAAAACGGACAAAAAGGGACTGATTTTGGTATATTTATGTTATAAATTATGTTATATAGTGTTAAAAAAGTACAATTAAGTTTATATCAATAGCTTTCGGGGACTGATCATCCCATACACTTTCCTGGTCAGGTTCGGCACATACCCGATCAGCATTTTGAACTGCCAAACCCCATGCTTGCAATACATGGTTTTCACTTGTAATGGGGCTTGCACTGCCCGTTTTCATAATAGCTTGTAAAGAAATATTTGTTGAATATATAATCTGTTATCTCACTAAGCATTAGCTTACCCGTTGACTTTCAATGTTTTCAGGCAAAGGAAATGGTGTAGTTGGACCTTCTTCTTAGTCAATTCATTTCAATTCTCGGTGACCTTAGAAGCTTATTGGTACATGGATGATATAGCTTTGGTCTGAGATTTTATGCTTTCAAAACAATTTATGATGTTGTAATAGTTAGCTTATGACACTGTAGTCTTATACATTTTCTTGATTTAGTGTGGAGCTACTTAAAACTGCTTTAAGTTTATCAATTTTATATTGCATGTTGATTATTGGGTTGTATATTGATCCTGGTGTTATTAATTATATCACTAATCAAAGAGGATGTCTCAACTTACATTTATAAATTATTAATTATGTAATTCATAAATATTATAATAAATAATTTAATTTAATTGATATATCTTTTACTTCCTTGCAAATTTCGTCTCATCTTATTATAATTTATTAATAAGTTTCTAAATCCAAACAAACTAAAATATGTAACTCATGTATAGAATTTAAATAGCCCAATAAACTAAATCCAACTAAATCAATTATATTTAGGCTAAGTAATTTAGTAGCCCAACATTTGAACCTAAGCCCACTTTACAAAAACCTAAATTGCACATTAAACGCAATTAACCCGTTTATTTCCTTTGCTGAGAGAAAAAAAACGCAGAAAGAAAAAGAATAAAAATAAATAAAATAAATAATATTAACTTCATTTCTCCTTACCCTCTCTCTCGGTGGAACTGAAAAAAAAAAAAAGAGAGAACAGGATCAGGCAGCCGGCCACGACCAGCAGAAAGGAAAAGGGGTGGTGGCCACCGGCCACGTCGCCGGCGCCGCCTGCTTCTCCGGCCAAATCCCACACAACTCACACCCCATTATTTCTGCTTCTATTTACTAACTTGATCCCGTAGTCCTAGATTTATTTGCTTTGCTCAATAACACAACCAATCCAAACATATTGGAAACTCACTAAAAAATCCTCAAATCTGAAATTAAGCTTCTAAAACTCTTTTAATATGGCTTCCAATCACTTTTTCATTGATCTTATATAAATTTTTGGGTCAATCATTAAAACCCACTAAAACCTCCATTGAAGAACTTCAAACTTTTACATCAAGAAAAATGAAGAAAATGATGATATTAGATGTTGTTGTCTATTTATCTTCAGATAAATGAACCATACTTATACTCATCTTATGAGTTTCAATATTAATAGAAATTGCTTACGAGAATATTGGTTGAGTTTCGAAATGATTGCTTCAAGGTTAAGAACTTGGATTGATAATGAATATGTAAACCAAAGTCTTGAATTCTATCCCCAAAATCAGAAAATAAACTCAGATTCTTTGTGTGTGTATATATATTCTTGGTGAATAAGTTTGCAAATAGGGTGTTGGTGTGTGTCTATATATACATATATATGATATCGTCAATTATATGTATATTTTATTGGCGATATCTATGGACTTTTATGTATAATATTTGCATTGATTTGATGGTTTTTATGGTTAAACGTGTAGTTATTGCCCGTCTCTTGTTTTGGCCAGGTTCAGGAAGAAATGAAAAAATTGGCTGTCATGCGTTTGTTTCCTATTTTCGCCATATCTCTCTCATACGAACTCGGATTTAGGCGATTTTTAAAAACCAGACGAAGAGGAAACATGGGGCTACAATAGGGGTGAGAAGAAATCAAAACGGAAAACCGAAAAACCAAAAAAAACCTAACCGAAAAAACCGGAAAACCGATAACCCGGAAAAACCTAAACCAAAAAAACCATTTCACACGGTTTGGTTTCGGATTGTACCTAAAAACCGAACCGAAAAATCCGTACCCGAACTGGATTAAAAACCAATATATTTTTACCTTTAATACATACATACATACACACACACACACACACACACACAGGTTTAGTGTTTTGCTATTTTGCTTACTGCTTTACAATTCTCGTTTGCGCCTCTTGCCGCCCAGTTGCCCTTTTATTCACTTTTAGAGTTTCTTTTTCTCATTGCGTCCTTCCCCACAACTCGAACGTCAATCGCCACAACGCCACTCGCAGCCTCCAGCCCTCCACCTTTGTCGACCCTAGCCCCACTACCGTTTAACTTCTCGATTCCTCCACCACCGCCGACCCCAGCCCCACCACCGGCCATTCGCTACCTCCACCCCCTTCCGTTCGACTCTCCTTCTCCTCCAACCACCGAAAAGGTTTGTAATTTACAAGTTTTGTGAGTTTCATTTGATGTTAATAACTAGTATTTTGTTTTTTGTGATTTAGGTTTTATAGAGTTAATCTTAAAGATTTTACAGATTTTGTTATTTTAGATTTTGACTAATTGTAATTGTTAACTTGATTTACAGTTGTGTGATTTTGTTACTTGATTTTCACTATATCTGCAAATATCGAATCTGAGAATTCTTCATAATCATAAGTTACAATGAATTCCAACTAATACTAGGTCTAGTTCTAGATACTAAAAGTACAAATACAAGTTTGAAATCGAAAACCCAAAACCCAAACCATTTTTAACCCAAAACTCAAACCGGTTTTAAACTCAAAACCCAAACCGTTTATAGAAACCGAAAAACCAAAAACCAAGGGTGCAAACCGAAAATCCGGTAACCCAAATCGAAAAATCGAACCCGGAAAAACCGTACACCGAACGGTTTCTCAAATCCATAAACCGAAACTTTCGGTTTGGGTTCGGATTGTGGTAGAAACCGACCCGAACCGCCCCATGCTCACCCCTAGGCTACAACTTTCATGTTTTGAGTTTTGGCCAAAAAAGTGATAGGCACGGCGTGCCCTCCCAGGCACACCATACTTCGTTTTTCATGACATGTTTTCGAGAGCTCCAAGCATTAAGGCACGGTGTGCCTACTTTTAGGCACGACGTGCCCTCCTGAAAACCATCATTTCAGAGATATTTTGGACCAACTAGAGGATGACAACACATAGGCACGGCGTGCCTTACTTTTAGGCACGGCGTGCCCTCCACTGGCTATTAAAACTCGTGATTTTTTGAATTTTTTCATTCTTGGACGAAATCCACACGCAACACACGGAAAAATACTCTCTTGGGAGAAGAAGGAAGCTCTTTTGGGCTATTTTGGGAAGATATCTTGGAGGGGAACATCACAACAACACCGGAATTCATCGATAGGGGAGTTTTCACATCTCTAACTTGTTTGGTTATGTGTAATCTTTTTATGTTTATGATGAACAAGTTTTATTTCTCCATTTCTATGGAGTAATTGTTTTGTAATCATGTGGATTTGTAAACCCTAAACATTGGATGATTTTATTTTTGTTGGATGAAATATCTTTGTTGTTTCTTGCTTTGAAAGAAGATTTTTAGCTTCAATTATGTATTTGCTTGTGTTTACGATAAATACTTGATTTTCCACAATGTGAGTTAGGTTTAACTAGTATTTGTTCTTAATGAAATAATGTGTTTGTTTCATTGAGTCTTTTAAGCTTGTGAGAGTAAAAAGGGTGAAACTTTCCTGTATTTGATTAAGGTTATAACATTGTTTATATTGTTGATGTAAGTCTCGATTTAGACAGTGTTTTGATTTGTGAGATGATAAACACCCTATCATAGCAAGAAACTATATGTGAGTATTCAGATTGCATTTTCGGCAATAAAAATATATTTGAGTGATCTTTATACTTTTTATTGTTGATTGTGGGATGATGAAACTATAGTTGAGTGATCTTTATAATTTTATTGTCATTACTTGCATTGCAATTTGTGATAGGTCGGTAGTTGAGTGATCTTTGCTTTAATCGTTTATTGTATAATTTAAGGAGTTGATTCATATTTGAGTGATCTTTATGGTTTTACTTCTTGAATTCACAAGGTAGTTAATCCAACCGATTGTATTGATTAGTCATCCAATATTTAGGGGGGAACATCCCATGTGATTACATTTTTCGAGATTGTTTTTCCAAAACTTCTCCTAATTGTATTTTGACTGCTGAAGTGTGTTATTTTGTTCTTGAATCTGAGTTTAATTTTCAAAATTATCCACTTATAATCATCACTAAACATTAACTGACGGCTTATTATCATCTTCCACCAATTGTCCTTGAGTTCGACAACCCAGACTTACCCAAAACTATGCTAGAAAACGATAGGTAGTACTTGCCTATTTGTCCGCTAGTTCCAGTTAGTTAGTCCCGTTCTTTATTTTATATTAAAGCCAAGGTGTGCTAGCGGCACATCAAGGTTTTGGCGCCGTTGCCGGGGACAAACGGTGTGGTTTTGAGGATAGCCTAACGTTTCTTGTTAGTTGATTTATTGAAATCCAAGTGTGGGAATTTGTTTTCATGTACATAGAATTCCTATACATTTTTGTTTTCTATTTATTTGTCATTAATTTTTCTTGTTTTTTTATATCATAGTTTATTTTTAAGTTTAATATCTCTTTGGTTTGTCATATTTTGTTTGGTGTGTTTTGTGAAGGATGGATAATAGATTTGAGTTGTATGAAGGTATCTATGAAGCAATGTATTGTCAAGAAGAGATCAACTATGAAGAACAAGATGTATCGTCTTATGAAGATTCCTACATGCATGAGACCACATACTCCTCATATGGTGATCATATTGACTACCCGACCGATTCCACCTCTTCCCAATATCAATATGAGAATGTATATCAATCTTCATACCTATCCTCCACTCAACATTACCAAAGTCAAGACACCCAAAATTCCTACCAAACTCCATCACAATATCAACCCGAGCTAGAGTCAAGATTGGAGGATTTATTTCATCAATGTAAGATGAGCCTCCGCTACCAACAAAGCATTTCAGAAATCCTTGACAACCTCATAAGACAATTGAGTCAAATGGATGTAATGCCTACGGAAGAGCCATTTGAAAGTAGCTCAAGCAAAGTAAAGGAGAGAAAAGAAAACGAAGAGCCAATTAGAGGACGACAACACATAGGCACGACGTGCCTTACTTTTAGGCACGGCACACCTTACTTTTAGGCACGACGTGCCTTAGTTTTAGGCACGGCGTGCCTCCTCTGGCTATAAAAACTCGTGAATCTTTGCATTTTTTCATTCTTGGACGAAATCCACACACAACACATCGAAAAAAAAAATACTCTCTTGGGAGAAGAAGGAAGCCTTTTTGGGCTATTTTGGAAAGATATCTTGGAGGGGAACATCACAACAACACCGAAAATCATCGATAGGGGAGTTTTCACATCTCTAACTCGTTTGGTTATGTGTAATCTTTCTATGTTTATGATGAACAAGTCGTATTTCTCCATTTCTATGGAGTAATTGTTTTGTAATCATGTGGATTTGTAAACCCTAAACATTGGATGATTTTATTTTTGTTGGATAAAATATCTTTGTTGTTTCTTGCTTTGAAAGAAGATTTATAGCTTCGATTATGTATTTGCTTGTGTTTACCATAAATACTTGATTTTTTGTGAGTTGGGTTTAACTAGTATTTGTTCTTAATGAAATAATGTGTTTGTTTTATTGAGTCTATTAAGCTTGTGAGAGTAAAAAGGGTAAAACTTGCATGTATTTAATTAAGGTTATAACATCGTTTCTATCACAACAA
Organism: Centrapalus pauciflorus; assembly: GCA_020465985.1. Classification (NCBI taxonomy): domain Eukaryota; kingdom Viridiplantae; phylum Streptophyta; class Magnoliopsida; order Asterales; family Asteraceae; genus Centrapalus; species Centrapalus pauciflorus. Next base: position 318,824 of record JAANYP010005412.1, on the reverse strand, counting down.
TTAAGACACTAAATTAGAATCAAACTAAGGATTCTCTTACCTTGCAACTCCAAGAACACAAGGTCACAATTAGAGAATGAATTCAAGCCTTCAATCACTTGTTAGCAGCTTGATTTTGATCTCCATAGAACACACAATACACACACAACACTTTGGTGAGATTTTGGAGGTGAAGAAAGGAGCAAAGCACATACGAATATATTATACGTATCTCTTTATAACGCGGGTTTGCCCCCATACCCGACCCCGTTATCAATATTTCACAATTTATATCCATAAATCCCAATTAATCTAGTGAATCCATATTTATAATTAATCCACTAAAGTTATATCCTGAAGCCACGTAATATCCGTTCCGACACGTATAATCCACTATACGGGACACAATTGACCTAACGCAATAATCAATATTATAATTACTCAATGGGATAATTACACGCACCTGCTCGGGAGTCGGGGTGTTACAAATCCTTCCCCCTTACAAAGATTCCGTCCCGGAATCTAACTTTGATTCTGGAACAAGTAAGGATAGCGACTCTGCATCTCAGTCTCAGGCTCCCAAGTCGCGCTGGTACCCTTATGGTGTCTCCACTAAATGAGTACTAATGATATCTCTTTATTGCGCAACTTATTCACTTTGCGATCGCAGATTATCTCAGGCTGCTCAACATATCTTAACTGATCATGTACTAATATCTCTGATAAAGGCACACACTGATCCTCTTTCGCTACGCACTTTCTCAAATGACTCACATGGAATGTATCGTGAACACCGGCCAGCTCTGGCGGCAATCTCAATCTGTATGCCTGGTCTCTGACCCTGACCACTATCTCAAACGACCTAATATACCTCGGACTCAGCTTGCCCCTATGCCTGAATCGGATCACACCCTTCGACGGAGACACTTTTAACAAAACCTGATCCCCAACCTGAACTCATGCTTTGAGGTACGACGGTCAGCATAACACTTCAGACGGCTTTGACCAACTCGCATATGCTCACGGATCACAGCTACTTTATCACTCGTCTCTTGAAGTAACTCGGGCCCACTGATCGGTCGCTCACCGACCTCACCGCAACACACTGGGGTTATTGTTTTACGTGAACTCAACTAATGGGAGATGCACAACCCAGCTACCTCGGAAGTCAATAGCACGTGCTCGCAGCATATCCTCAAACGTCTGATTCGTACGCTCTGCCCGTCTGTCATAGGTCTGTAAGCTGTACTCAGCTGAACCTGTGTACCTAACTCTCTCTCGAAGCTCTGCCAGAACCACAAAGTAAAATGGGTGTCACGATCAGAAGTAATCGACTTCGGAACCCCATGCCTCGACACTATCTCACTAATATACAACCGCACTAGCTGATCCATCGTGATCGTATCCCGAACAGCAAGAAAGTGCGCACTCTTGGTCACTCTATCCACTATGACCCAGATAATGTAGTTCCCACGAACCGTGCGAGGAGGTCTAATGATGAGATCCATCGTGATGTGGTACCACTTCCACTCGGGTATCCCCAGTGGCTGCAGTCGGCCGTGCGGCTTCTGATGCTTACTCTTGACTCTCAAACAAGTCATACACTGCTCGACGTATCGGCCCACGTCTCTTTTCATCCCCAGCCACCAATAGAACTCTCTAATATCTTTGTACATCTTGGGGCTCCGAGGATGGATAGCTAATCTCGATTTGTGTGACTTATCGAGAATCAATTGCCGCAAATTCCCAACTCGGGGAACCCAAACTCTGTCTTTCAACACGTATAACCCTCGGTCATCCCTAACAAATGTCTCTATTTGTCCCATTAGTCTCTCTCTTCACATTCTGCTCCCGCAGACCCTCCTACTACGCCAATCTTAGGCTATCAGTCAACGTGGAAGTAATCTCGAGCCTCGTAGCTCGAGAAGTAATCGTCTGAACACACGCCTTACGGCTCAAAGCGTCAGCTACAACGTTCGCCTTCCCAAGGTGATACTGCGTCGCTGTTGCATATTCAAATCCTTCTAATTGAACAGATATTGAAGGCTCTTGTGATCGGTATACACAACAAAATGTGACCCATATAGGTAATGTCGCTATATCTTTAACACAAAGATGATGGCATCCAACTCTAGATCATGCACCGTATGATTCTCCTCATATGTCTTAAACTGTCGCGAGGCTAAGGAAATCATCTTACCCCACTACATCAACACACAACCAAGCCCTGTACCTAACGCATCGCAATACAATGCAAAATCATCTGTACCCTCGGGCAATGCTAATACTGGCGCCTGACACAATTGAGCCTTCAACTCGGTAAAAGCAGTCTCTTGCTCTTCATTCCATTCGAATGGTATGCCCTGCCATGTTAATCTCGTCAATAGCATGGCTATCCGCGAAAGATTCTGAATGAACCGCCTGTAGTAGCCTGCTAATCCCAAAAAGCTACGAATCTCTGACACGGTCTTAGGCTGCTCCCAGTTCATTACAGCCTCAATCTTCGCGGGATCCACCTATTACCCTTGCTACTCACAACATGGCCCAAGAACTACACCTCTCGTAGCCAAAACTTCGCATAGAGTCTCTCTCTCTCTCTCTCTCTCTCTATGTAGCACATTCAGGTTCTCCCTCAAGTGCTGCTCATGCTCCTCAACACTCCTCGAATAGATCAATATGTCGTCTATGCACACGATCACAAAATGATCCAACATAACTCTACACACCCTGTTCATCAAATCCACAAAGGCTGCAGGTGCGTTAGTCAGTTCGAAAGACATGACTAGGAACTCATAGTGTCCATAGCGCGTCCTGAAGGCTGTCTTGTGCACATCCTCTTCCCTGACCTCCAGATGATGATATACAGATCGTAAATCAATCTTCGAAAAATAGCTAGATCCGTGTAGCTGGTCAAATAAGTCATCGATACGTGGAAGTGTATATCTGTTCTTCACCATCACTCTATTCAATTCTCGGTAATCGATACACATTCACATGGTACTATCTTTCTTCTTCACAAATAACACCTGTGCTCCCACGGTGATGAGCTCGGACAGATAAATCCACGATCTAGCAACTCCTGCAACTGAGTCATCATCTCTCGCATCTCAGTGGGTGCCAGCCTATAAGGCGTCTTCGTAATCGGCACCGCTCCAGGGATAAGATCGATTAGGAACTCTACCTGTCGATCTGACACTCACCTGAGCGCTGTCGCGCAAACCATGTCATGGTCCTGCTGCCCCCATTGCGGGGCGTGCACATAATGCGGCCTATGCTCATGAACCCTAGCTCGTACTCACCTTCGCGCCATTCATCGCGGCCGCGCTAATCCCATCGCGACCGTGATTGCGACGCTTTGCAGGTCTCTCTGTTCTGTTTCTCTTCTGTCCAGGAGGTGTTTCACCTCCCCTGGTCGATTCCAGCCATGACAACTCATAAAAACGATCTTAAAACACTTATAATGTAGCCCCCCCAACAATTCCCACAGAATCACAACAATTAACACACTAAATTAGAATTAAACCAAGGATTCTCTTACTTTGCAACTCCAAGAACACAATATCACAATTAGAGAATGAATTCCAGCCTTCAATCACTTGTTAGAAGCTTGATTCTGATCTCCAGAGAACACACAATACACACACAACACTTTGGTGAGATTTTGGGGGTGAAGAAAGGAGTAAAGCACATACGTATATATTATACGTATTCCTTTATAACGCGGGTTCGACACCGATACCCGACCCCGTTATTAATATTTCACAGTTTATATCAATAAATCCCAATTAATCTCATGAATCCATAATTATAATTATTCCACTAAAATTATATCCCGAAGCCACGTAATATCCGTCCCGACACGTATAATCCACTATACGGGACACAATTGGACCAACGTAATAATCAATATTATAATTAGTCAATGGGATAATTAAACGCACCTGCTCGGGAGTCGGGGTGTTACAAAAATCATTCTTATTGTTAGGCACAAAAAGACATCAATCAAACCTGTTATATATCATAGGGGGAGATTTTCTAATCAAATCTGATTGATACACATAGAGGGAGATCTAAAAGCTTATTAATGCCTCAAATCAAACCTGATATGTGATTTGCAAAGTCAGCCTAAGTCTGTTTTACACTGTTACATTAGTTGTAATTTGGTAGTTTGTCAAATGTGTCCATTTCTGTTGGACAGGTTTAACAGGTTTGACAGAATGTGTCGAAGTTGTTCCTTTCTGTTGAACAGTTTTGACTTAGTTATATGTTCTGTTCTTCGTGAACAAAACCTATTCTTTGTGAACAGGTTTAACACTTCATGGAATATGTTTCCATGTCCTCATGCAAAGTCATGAACGTAAAGATCAGTCTACAACTCAAGACATGTGGAAATTCAGATGCTGCTAAAGTCTTGCCAAAGCTGTTGCGAAGCATGAAGACAAAGAGGAAATCTGAAATGGGTGACAAACTATCTCTTATACCAAAATAGCCTTACAAGGAAGAGTAAAGGTCACAAGTTGACATTCCTCTTTTAGGTAAAGCAAAAGTGGACAGAGACAAAAAGAAAAAGTCAAAGATTCTGCAGTAAGTGGACAAATTCTGATTTGTCAAACTTATTCTGATGCAGAAAAGTAACATTGTCTTTTTGCAAGACATTCCCTCTTTCTCTATAACCAATGAAGAAGCTTCTCTAGGATTCTCTATATGAGTATAAAAGAGAAGCTTTCAAGGAAAGAGAAAAGTGAACAGATTTCCACAAACGAAGAACGTGTATTGCAAAGCAAAGTGTGTTTTTCATGCATGCATGTTCTGATTCAACTTGGGTGATATAGCTGAGTGTGTTTAAGTTGTTTAGTCTCAAAGTTGTTCAATCTGTGTCTTGTGTAAATAGTGAGTGAATCTTAGCGAGTCATTTCATTGTATCTAGTTTAAGCGTGTCTTAGATTTGTCAAAAACCTGTTGTTCATTTCTGTCATCTCTGTTTGGATCATTCCGCAATCCAAACTTGTTTGTAACTTTAACAAGTGTTAATATATACATACAAACATAGTGAAAAAGTGTGATTAAGGATTAACTGTATTCACTCCCCCCCTCTCCAGTGTATCTGAGCATACTTGGGAAACCTTTTGGGACCTACACTTATTATAATTCATCCGAATGTAAAAAACTTTAACACATCCTTATTTTGAATTTGTTTAATGGAGAAATGATATAAATCATTTTGATTTTAAATTTTCCGAACGAGAAAACAAAATAAGATTCATATTTTCAATAACTAAAAAAATAATGAACCAGATCTATGGCTGAAATTTAGCAAATGAAATTTTTGTAATTATTTACACTTTTGATAGTGAGGAATTTTGAAACGATGTGCAAATGATATTTATGAAAGAATAAAAAATTCAGTTTTTCTCTTTCTCTCACTTCGTCTTTTTTCCTTTTTATCCTTTTTTCTCTCCTTCATAGAATTGATTTTTTTAATTAAAAACGTTTTTTATTAAAAAATTGTCTTTTCTTAGTATAGAAATTTTTTTTACCGCTAAAAATTTAACACATTCTATATACAAATATTATGTAATGTAAGTAGAATGTCATATGCTCATATATATATATATATATATTTTTTTGTAGATTAACTGCTATTCATAATCTATGTAGAATGTTATGTTTCCTATACATTTCGTATATTTTATATAAAAACAAATTAACTGGTACAACAATAACAATATTCTACATACAATGATATGTATGCTTTATAGATATAACAATAACAAATAAACTGCTGAACGTATTTTATATAGATTATCATGTACTTTATTTAGAATATCGCGTATTTTATGTAGAAATACACAAAAAATACAGCTTTTAACAAATTAACGTGTATTCTATGTAGAGTGTCATGTATTCAATGTAGAAATACAACAAAAAACAGTTTTAACAATTTACTGGCGAACGTGTTCCATTTAGATTATCATGTACTCTATGTAGAGTATCACGTATTTTATATAGATACAACAATAGAACTAACTAACATGTATTCTATGTGGAGTGTCATGTATTCTATGTAGAAAACACAGCTTTTAACAAATTAACATGTATTCTATGCAGAGTGTCATGTATTCTATGTAGAAATACACAAAAAAACAGTTTTAACAATTTAACTGACGAACATGTTCTATGTAGATTATCATGTACTATATGTAGAGTACCATGTATTCTATATAGATACAACAATAACAAAGTAACTAGCACAACAATAATAATATATAACATGGATACAAACTAGCTACAATCAATTCTGTATATAATACTATTTATTTTTATATAAAACATATATTCTATATAAAAATACAAACTAAATCTACATAAAATACATAAAGACGCAGATTCATTAAAGAGACAACCATTAGGAACCAGAACCCCAACGACCAGATGAACGTAATCTATGTAGATACCAAGTATTTTACGTAGTGTATCGCGTAATCTATGTAGAATATCGCAGACGAACTGAAACAGAAAAAAATAAGATTTCATTTAGACATTTTATCAATTTCTTGGTGTACAACTTATACAAAATACACCAAAAATGTAGTTTTAAACAAAAAAAATAACCATTCAAATCTTGTGAAATATAAACAAAAACTTTTTTTTTAAAACAAAAAACACCTATATAATTATTACATTCATTCTAGATCTAATATCTTACAAATAAAATAACATTCATTTCTTGACCGTTGGACTTTCAAATATTCATTTCTTGACCATCCGACTTCCAAATCGTCATTTAATGATTATCGAATTTCCAAATCGTGAGAGATATAAAGGAGAAGAAAGAGATTATTGTGGCTTCGAGATCGTGGCGGCGGCCGGTGTTGGCGTGGCGATTTTTTAGAGTTTTCTAAAGTTTAGAGAGAGGGAAAGAGAAAGGAAAGGAGTGCACATTTTTTTAGGGTTTAAATGAAAGATAAAGAGTGAAAAAGAGAATATATAAATAGCAGAGATGATTTTTGTTTTTCCAAAACTGCCCTTATGGTTCTCAAGTTCTCATCAAATTTTAGCTTCTTAAAAGAACCCATCTGGCCATATATATATATATATATATATATATATATATATATATATATATATATATATATATATATATATATATATATATATATATGATTATACTATTAAAAAAAAACAATAAGACAGTATTATTTATTAAGAAAGTTTTAATCAAATAACTTACACACACTTACTTGACTAAGTTGTATTATTATTATTATTATTATTATTATTATTATTATTATTATTATTATTATTATTATTATTATTATTATTATTATGTATTATGTATTATTATTATGTATTTTATTTTTACTTCTTTAATGTTTTTTAAAAATCGTATGTATTTATTATTATTGTTGTTTTTATATTTTAAAATATATAATACAAAATGATTAATTAATGAATTAAATATTTATAAAGTTATATTAAAATAAAGATGCATTGTTCTTTTATTTATTATTTATTAAGAAAATTTTAATTAAAATAACTTATAGACACACACTTACTTGAATAAGTTGTATTATTATTATTGATATGTATTTTATTGTATTATTATTATGTATTTTCTTTTTACTCTTTTTTTATGTTTTTTTAAAAATTGTATGTATTTGTTTATTTATTTTTAACTTTTAAAATATATATAGTAAATTACACAAATGGTCTCTGTGGTTTTAGGTAAATTACGATTTTCGTCCCTCGCTCATTTTAAGTACACTAACAGTCCCAAAATTTGAAAACCTGTTCTGATTTAGTCCCTATAACAAACAGACGTTTAAAGAGAAACGTTAAGCCAGAAAAAGCAAGGGCTTTGTTGTCATTTTACATCCCTAATATATTACAAACCATTTATGCATGATACTTAAGTAGGCTTTCAAGCTCACAGTTAAGTTTCCCTCCAATCTGTTCATCATCTGACCGAAAGTCGAGTTAAACCCTAAGTGCCAACCGAAATACAATCCAGTGAGCTTCATCGCATGCAGTAAGTAATGTGGGAAATTCGAATAGGAAACCACAAAATCAATGTGCAAGCTTTATATGGTATGTTAACCTCCAATGGCAGATGTCGATGAAATTTGTAAAGCATACTGTTTTTTTCATTAATTAGGTAGTATAACAATATTTCTACAATAATTTTAGTGTTACCCTGATTGCATTATATTGTTTGTCATTTATTTTAGATGGTAATCCTATCATGTTTTCTTTGTTGATTCATCATGGGGGTGTCTTTACAAATTTTCCAAATAGGGTGTATCTTGGCGGTAAACAAAATTTTGTTGATAAAATAGATATTGATGAATTTTTAGTCCATGAATTAGATAGTATATTGAAAAAATTAAAATACCATGATGATATACCAATGTAGGGGTGAGTGACGGAGCCGATTTCCCGAACAGGGACCGGTACCGAATTGGGACCGGTACCGACCGATACCGAATTAGTATATTCGGTCAGGTAGTTGGGTTTCAAATTTATTAAAATTCGGTATTTGGTACTCACGGTTTCGGTACCATATTTATCCTGAATATCCCGATCCTGAACCAAACCAAATATATATGTTCAATTGGATATTTGGTACTGCTTGGGATTTGGGCGAATATGGGTACCACCTTTATGCAAAAAGAAGGCACAATGCATGAAGCAAGAGATTATTCGGTATTCAGAACTCGATATTCAAAATTCGGTATTCGGGTGAAATATTTGGTAATTTATGTTTGGTATTTGGTACATTTTCCGAATTCGGTCCCAGTACGTGATCGGCACCTAAAACCCGGTCCCGGAACCAAACCAGTACCATATAAAATTAATTGGTTCGATATTCGGTTCTTTCATACTCTTAATTCGGTTTCAGGATTTTCAGTTTCGGTACCGATTCGGTACGGTCCAATACCGAGTTCACCTTTATACCAATGTACTATGTGTTTAAGTTACCTCATAGTTACTTAGACTTTGGACTAAGATCATTAGGTAATGATGATGATGTTCGGATCATGATTAAGTTTGTTGTTGAACATAAGCTAATAGAGGTATTTACAGAGCATGGAATGACCATTGGCTTGACTTATATGAGTACCACGAAGTCTAGCATTCGAATTGAGGAGATACCAGATGAAACTGGTTTACTAAAGAATATGAGAAGGAAAGACAAGGACAAGAACGCAAGTAAAAGTGCAACATGTAAAAGGCTAATGTTAGAATGGGAGGAGGTTGAAGTTGTTGTTGAAGCACATGTCCATGATGATGAAGTTGTCCATCGTGATGCGCCTGTTGAGAATCTTGTTGAAGCACCTGTCCATGATGATGAAGTTGTCCATCATGATGCCCCTGTTGAAATTGTTGTTGAACCACCTGTTGGAAATGGAAAAGAACCACAAGTTGAGGAAACAATTGTACATGATGAATCAAGTGTTGCAATTGAAGAAGGACAACAAGTTGAGAGAACACTTGTCCCTGATGAACCAACTATTGAAGTTTGTGAAGAAGAAGAACAAGCTGAGAGAACACTTGTCCATGATGCAATGAATTTTAATTTAGCTGACTTTGACTTTAACACATACTTTGATCCATTTAGTGGTGCCAATGCTAATGTTGAAAATCAGGAGGTTGATGAGTTGGACACGATTATTGCAGAGGCAGCACGCAATTGGGAACAAGGATATGGTGGTGAGGAAGAGGGGAGTGGTGAAGATTGTAACATCATGTATTCTTATTAACGTTAATAAGTTAAATGAAGCAATAAACTTTGAAATGAAATTTATATTTTGGGGCAAATGTGCTATTAATCAATACTTAAAGGATAGGGTTAAATTGCAAAATTACCAAAGCTATACAAATAAAACACATATGAGGTATACTGATTACTCATTTTCCTTCCTCTGTGAACTCTCTAAACACACAATAGAAAACACACTGCAACGATTAATCTTCTCCATAAAAATCAAGTCTGGTATTTGATTAGTTTGACAAAATAATCATATATTTGTGTACAAGACAACTAGAAGAACAATGATCTATCAACAATTCCAGGTAAATTGTAATTTAAATTTGTCAATCATGTGTGTGCATGAGGTACGGTCTGGATAGAAAGTCCAGGACCTAAATGTGTGTGTTTGACGCGTAAAATCTCAAACCGTAATAAAAGCATATGAAACCTTTAAATTAGAGTTCAAATCATGTTCAAAATATCATGTAGATTCATGCATGTATTTAATTAGCAATGTAAAAGATTCATGAGTTAAATTTGGGTTTTATGATTTGCATGGTTGTGAAAGGTCCGAGACTTGTTATTATTTTAGCATAATGTGTAACTGGTAGTTGATTCAGGTTGGACCTATAACAAGTTTGGGGGTGTGGAGTACACACTTGTATAAGGGTGGCCTGAAAATGTAACTTTATTATAAAGTGTAATTTTATTATAAAGTGGTTACAACCTTTAGCCACCTTTTGCCTTATGGTGGTTACAACCTTTGACATTATGGTGGTGGTTACAACCTTTGTCTTTATGATGGTGGTTACAACCTTTGGGTTTATGGTAGTTAATTACAACCTTTGGCTTTATCGTGGTGGTTACAACCTTTGGCTTTATGGTGGTTAATTGCCAACATGCCTATATATACAAACTTTGTTCAATGACAAGTTTAGTGCAAAGAAATCTTCTTGTGTATTATCCCACAACAAAATTTGGATACCCGACTTTGGGCAAATTATTGTCGTCAGAAAGTGAACTTTCACGATCATAAGATATCCAAGACCAACGATTCTATTCTTATTGTTTCTTACCAAACCCGAATACCCCAACAATCGACAACAATAATTTCGTGAAGAACAATGGCGGAATCGTTGAAGGATATGCTGTTGAAGTTTGCGAAGCTTGACAAGTTCGACGGTCAAGACTTCCGTCGGTGACAAAAGAAGATGCACTTTCTTCTCACGACATTGAAGGTGGTATACGTTTTGAGTACTCCCATGCCAGAAATCATTGAAAACGAAACGATGGAGATGACGAGAAAGCGAAACAAATGGGAAAATGCCGAATACATCTGTCATGGACACATCTTAAATGGTATGATCGATCCTCTTTTCGATATTTATCAAAATGTTGAATCTGCCTAAGAATTATGGAATCAACTCGGATCCAAGTATTTGGCCGAAAATGCATCTAGCAAGAATTTCTTGTTAGCGATTTTAATAATTATAAAATGGTTGAAACTCGGCCGGTGATGGAGCAATATAATGAATTGCTTCGTATACTTGGAGAATTTGCACAACACGATCTTAAAATGGATGGGTCTATTTCTGTTTCAAGTATCATCGATAAATTACCACCATCTTGGAAGGATTATAAACACACTTTAAAACACAACAAGGAAGAGTTGATATTGATTCAACTTGGTAGTCATTTGCGCATAGAAGAATCTATTCGGACGCATTAAAGTGACAAGGATAAGGGCAAGAATATTGCTGAACCATCTTCGGTGAATATGGTTGAAAACATTGAGGATGCCAAGTCCGGTTTTAAACGGAAATTTAAGCATACCAAAGACACTCCAAACAAGAAACCTAAAAAGGTGTGTTGGAAGTGTGGTCTTGATGGACATTTCAAGTGTGATTGTCATGTTGGTATGAACAATAGAAAGAACAAGCAAGGTGCTAGTAAGAGCAAAGGAAATGGTTCTCGAAACCAAGACCCGAAACCAAATCAAGGTGATATTCTTGATGTTATTGATACTAGTGTTAATCATAGTGATAATTATGTATCTATGATTCAGGATGATCATATTGCTTGGTGGATTGACACACACTCTATCTGCTCTGATACCAGTTGTAGGTCCCAAAAGGTTTCCCTGGTGTATTGTTCTAAGCTGTAGAGGGGGGTGAATACAACAAATTAAAACTCAACACTCTTTTCTCAATGTTTGTGTATAATATCAACAAGTGTTAATTACAAACAAGCCTGAACTGCGGAAAGGTTCAAGCTGAGATGACAGATACAACAGTTGCTCAACTAATCTAAGACACAAAGAACAGGTTTTGTTCACAAACAACAGAACACTTATAAACTGTCCAAGCTGCTCAACAGAACAGAGCAGCGTAGACAGTTTTTGTCCAGCCTGTTTAGCGTTTGGCCAATCTGCCTTTGTTGCAACAAATGCAACAGGGTAAACAACTTTGGCTGTTATTGCAAATCACTTTTCAGGTTTTAATAAGGCATAAGCAGGCCTTAAATTATACCTTCAAGTGCATCAAACATGTTTGATTAGAAATCTCTCCCCTAAGATGTAGAGCAGGTTTGACTGAGGCCCTTTTTTGCTTAACAATCTCCCCCTATTTGCAATAATCAGTCTAAGCTGATTTTATCAATAACCACTATACATTTTTACAATACATTTTGTTGAAATGAAATTACAACATTAAAGTAAAGTAAAAGATCAGTTTATACATACTGATTTTTTATTACATAAACAACATATGTTTTACAAAAGTATAACTGATGTACTAATGTATATTACAACTGATGTAAAAATAAAAGTTACAACTAATGTACATAAGAATTCAACAATTTGGACTGTTGATGATGGGAGAAAATAATCACAAGCCTGTCCAACAGATGGACAACTTCCATTCTTCACCTACTTCGATAGTAGATGGGCTTCACTACACTGGTGGTGGCAGTCCTTCTTCAAACATTCTTTCAAGCTCATCCCTGGTTTCCTACGAATCTTGTATTTCAACTCTGAGGAACATAAAATTGGGATGTTCAAGCTCCCCTCTTTCATAGAAGCCTCTGAGCTGATCCTAGATGGCTGCTCTCCACTTACTAGATTGCCTGAAGGAGTTTGCAAGTCTGAATGCCACAAGCTGTTTAAGACCAATTTTGTGTAGGTCTGATGCTATTTGAAAACACATATTCTTTGTCAGGGGATCTACAAAAAATGCCCCCAACTCAGGTTCTTCAATCAGCTTGCCTTCTTCAAATTCTACTCCTTTGGGCAGGCTGTGGTCAACTCCTTTGATCTCAACTGCATAGTCACCTTGTTCAATCAAGATCTGGAGTTCCTCCAGCTCTGAATCCTTTTTGTTCCTCTTGGCCTTTATTTTAGGGTAAGTCACAGAGACACCCTTACTTAATTCATCTGATATCAGGCCAAGATCTTTCACTCTTTCCATAAGCTTTTTGACATATGCCCTGATAGTCTTAGCCGTTTCAGACTTAGACTGGCTCAGGGCAACTGTCAACTCTACCCATTCTCTGTACCCCATCTGTGCAACATCAGTGTAATCATATGATTCCAGTTCTGGGCCTGTTGCACCCATTCTTGTTATTTGTAGCTTCCACTGTTTGCCTTTTCTTGAAATGGGCACAGCTTTGACAATAGATTCCTTGGCAAGTCTTCTATCAGCAACATCAAAGAACTTTTTCCTTTCCAAGTTGTCAAAGTGTATCTGGGCTCTTGTAGAGGATGCTTGCTTAGACCTGGTCACAGAGACCGGAGCACCCTTTTCCTTCTCACCTTCCTTTTCACCCGCTGACTCTCTAGCAGCTTCAAGCAGTTTTCTTTGCACATCCAAAGAAGTCATTTTAATTTTGCTTGCCTCTTTGAATGCAAGAGATATGGCAGCTTTGGCTGAGGATTCTTCCTTTCTTAGAGTTTCCTGGGCTTGGAGCTGTTCATCTCTGAGCTCATAGTATTTCTCCAAAGAAACACCCATTTCCTTAGCCCTTGCCTTGTCAAACTTCAGCTGCGCTACTCTTTGGTAGTCTGGGTCAAAAACTGCTTTCTTCTTTCCTTTGGTTGTTGTAGTTTGAATAGCCTCAGGAATCTCTTCCTCTTCTTCTTCTTCTTCTTCCAAGATCAGATGCCTCCTTTTGCTTGGCCTGTCCCCAGGAATGGATTCCACCCCCTTAGTTTGTGCAGGGTTCGGAGATCCAGCCTGAGTAGGCTGAGCAGCTTCAGTGTGATAGGAGACATCTGCAGCTGGACCTGTTTCCTGATGCACTTGCTGTTTGACCAACAGATGATGATCTTTCCTTAGAAGGAGAAGAGATTTTCTCCCCCTTAGACATAGTCTTTGAGGCAGACAATTTCTCCCCCTTTGAAGGAGATGGACCAACACCTTCAACAACTGGTCTGCCTGGAGAAACAAATTCAGCAGGCTTGGCAGCAGTTTTGGCAGCAGGTTTGGGGCCAACCAGGCTATGCACTAAGAAAGCCAGATTGTCCTTAACCTCTGCAAGGTGGGTAAGGCAGGTTTGAAGAGGAAAAGAATGAGAATCAGCAATTGAGGACAACTTGACTAGAATTTCTCCGTCAGAAGCTGTGAAGAGTAAACTTTGAAGCTGTGCAAGATGTAACTTAATAGAGTCCTGCACATCATCAAGATTTGCTGACACAGAATTTGACAGAGAGACAATTAGAGTGTTTAAGCTGGCCAGGGTAGCAGGAAGGGTAGAAGTGCAAGTGGTGAGGAGAGTTGACAGCTGTTGGGATATGGCTGTCATTGAGGACACAGAGTCCTGTTGATGGGAAAGAATAGAGGAGAGTGAGGTGGAGATGTTTTGCAGCTGTGCAGTGAGTGCAAACAGCTGTGAGGACTGGTTAGGTTGTGGAGTGACTGGAAAGGAATTCTTGAACAAATCAAAGAATCCTTGGAGCTGGGTAGACACAGAGTCTGAGATTATTGATGGTAGGGAAGTCATGGAATTTTCCAAAGATCCAACTTTGTTGGCCAGCAAAGAAAGCTGATCCTTCAAAGGAAGATCTTTGGGGGATGGGGGAGTATGTGTGGTCTGTTTGGATTGTGTAGAGGGTGATGAATGAGATGAGGATGAGGCAGGTGTTTGGGGATGTGATGGAGAGGGAAGGGTGACTCTGGACAGAAGTTCCATAGCCTGGGCAAAAGTAATGTGGCCCAGCTTGGAAGGGTCAATGGGTCCCTCAGCAGTGGCTGTAGCTGCTTCATCAGGAGAGGGGGTAGAGGTTGGTAGCCTTTCAGATGCTGCTTGTGTTGCAGCACCTTCATTAAGGCCTTGGGTTGTTCCCTCAGCAGCACCTTGGTCTAAAGATGCCTCATCATGGGGAGATGGGATGTGCATTTCAACATCAGCAGTGGTGAAACCTACTGATGGAGTTTGCGTATGAGGTGCAGCCTCACTAGAGGGATGGTATGTTCCCTGAGGTTCATCAGCTTGGGGTGTTGGTCCTTCAGCAACTATTGGGTGTACAACAGTTGTATCATGAGGAGCAGAAGAGGGAGGCTGATCTACTGGATGGTCTAATCCAGCAGGTTTGTCACCTCGTGCAGACTCAGGTTGTGAAGAAGTATGGGGTGGAGACTGTGTGGACTCAGTATGGAGTGGAGTGAACTCCTGTCTTTCAATATTCTCAGGCTGTTGGGAGGCTGGAATAGTGGATGTGGTAGACTCCAGATGTACAACTGGCTCCTGTTGGGAGGAACCAGAGGGCCTAGGTTGACTCTGGGTAGACTCTTGTTGGAGTGAAGCCTGCTCCAAATGTTCTGAAGCTTCTCCTAAAATAGGAGAAGCAGCAGTGGTTGCTTCTTTTTCAACTGAACCCTGTTGAGAGGGATCATAGGGGCTAGATGGGTCGGTTGGTTTCTTTTTGGCTAAGTTTTTGCATCTGTATAGGCGGAGAGATGAAGTGGAGGATGGATGTTGTGGAGAGGAGATAAGGGGTTCTGTTTAGACAGGTGGTGAGACTGGGTCAGAAACAGGTGGGTTGGCCTGTTCCATAGTTTCAGATGCCACAGAGGCACCAACCACAAAGGCTTTAGGTTCAACAGACGAACCAGGGTGAGAAGCCTGCTCCTTCTCAGCCACAGAGGCTGATGGGGCAGACTTGGACTTGGCTGTTTTAGCCTTCTTGCAGACAGGCTCAGCTTCAGTCGTTTCCAGGGTCCTTTTAACAAATTTGACCCTAGATTTGGATTTTCCCTTGGGAGCAGTCTCTGGATCCACCCTCACAGCAGAGGGTCCTTCCACCATTCCTGGCAACGTCCTCATTGGAGTAGATAGAGGAGGCTCCTTTGGGAGAACAGGAGTATAGAAAACTCTATTCCCTATTACAGGGAATGCAGCAGTACGTAGTAGAGGCTGAGAGTTATAGAGTTGCTCACCACAGATGTGTTTGAAGATGAGGCTTAAAAACCTGGGATATCGAACAGTAGCTGGATGTGTTTCCAGCTGCACCAGGTTCCTCAAGTTCATGAAAATCCATCTTTCCATGTTGATTGTAGTCCCATCCATAAGCTGTAGGATTATTGGAATCTCATCACGGCTGAGTTGGTCGAATGAACCAACTTTACTGCTGAAGCACATCACCACCGAGGCAAACAAGAAACAGTAGGTTGGAGACAAATCCTTCCTAAACAGTGTGGCTCCAACTTTCGGTTCTGCTACACCACAGAAGTGCAGCAGATTTCCCATCTGCTCATTTTCAGGCTGTGACTTATCATAGGTTTCAGCCACAGGGAGACGAAGAGCTTCCCTGATCAGACCTGTTGTAATCTCAATGGTCAGAGTCCCATTGAGTATGGTTCCCCTAATGATTTTGGTAGAAGGATCATAAGAGCAGGTGCACCAAAATTCATATACCATCTCCTGGTACAGGACACCAGGAGATGCAGTCATTGCGTAGTTCAATGGGTGAACCTTCAGAAACTCCACCATGTCTTCATATCCTTTCCCCACATAATTTCGTGGGGATGGTTAAGTTTGCAAGGTAGTTGGTGGGTTTCAATGTCAGCATCGTGGTAACAGACGAGTGTTTGTGCACATCATTACCAACGGAAACTGGAAGAAAGGGGTTGTTCTGGTGAGCCATTTGGAAAGTAGTGGAAGTATTAGCACAGGACACTTAGTCGAAGTTTTAGGGTTCTTTGGAAGTTATGGAAGCAGTAAGGAAGACGAAGATGAAAGAGTAGAAGGGTATTTATAGGATTCGAATGTGAGTGGGTATGAGAGAGAAAATTTGGGTGGTTGATTTGAAATGTTCTTTAACGGAAAACGGAACGGTTGTCCACGTCAGAACGGTTGTAAGACCACTCGATCCCTTTTTAGTCACTAACACACGTTAACACACATTATCCACAGTAATTAAGTTAAATAAATACAAATATTAAGTAACTTAATTGTGAAGAAAGGTAATTAAAACTGATGGTCTAAGCTGTTGGTCAAACCTGTGATGAGTAGGGTCATCACAAGATGTTCATTCTTCAAGCTGTTCATTCAACCTGTTCAGCTATGTAAGAACAGGTTGTGTTCAATAGTTGATCAGGTTACAAGACAATGTCTTATATGACAGATTGAGAGAGTGAGCAGGTTGGAGGTTTGATCATCAGACCAGGTTTGAAATCAAAGCTGTTATTGTCAAACCTGTTATACGCTCAAGCTGTTCAAGTTTTTCAGAAATTGGCTATGTATAGAACATGCATAACCTGTTTTGAGAAACTTGAGCAGTGTGAGACATATAATGACTTAGAACATTTAGGACACTTAGTCACTTTATTTAACATGTCCAGCTTGCTTACAAGATAATTAAACCTATTTTCATCAAAAGGCTTGGTGAAAATGTCTGCAAGCTGTTCATCTGAGGAAATAAAACTTACCTCCACATTACCTTTCTGGATGTGATCCCTGATGAAGTGATGTCTGACCTCTATATGCTTTGTTTTGGAATGAAGTACTGGATTGTTGGAGATAGCTATAGCACTTGTATTATCACACAGAATAGGAATCTTCCTGTATACAAGTCCATAGTCTTCAAACTGATGCTGCATCCAAAGAATCTGCCCACAGCAGCTTCCAGCAGCAATATACTCAGCTTCAGCAGTAGAAGTAGAAACTGAATTCTGCTTCTTGCTACACCAACTTATCTACTTTCTACCAAGGAGTTGACATCCACCTGTTGTGCTTTTTCTGTCTAGCCTGCAGCCTGCAAAATCAGAATCTGAATAGCCTGTTAGCTCTAGACTTGAGCCTTTGGGATACCGAAGACCCAAACCTGGTGTACCTTTAAGGTACCTGAAGATTCTTTTTACAGCAGCTAGATGTGATTCTTTAGGATTAGCGTGAAACCTAGCACATAAACAGGTAGCAAACATAATATATGGTCTACTAGCAGTTAAATACAGCAAGCTCCCAATCATGGCTCTGTAAGCTGTTACTGAAACAGCTTTGCCACTGGCATCTGCATCCAACTTTACATTGGTTGCCATTGGGGTTTTGATAGGAGAACATTGATCAAATTTAAACTTTTTCAAAAGATCTAAAGTGTACTTTCTTTGATTTAGAAAAATTCCTTTTGAGGTTTGTTTAACCTGTAATCCTAAAAAGAAAGTAAGTTCTCCCATCATACTCATTTTATATTTAGATTTCATGAGTAGTGAAAAATTATTGCATAACTGCTTATTAGTAGAACCAAATATTATGTCATCCACATAAATTTGAACAAGCAGAATATCAGACTTTACTTTCTTTATGAACATGGTGGTATCCACTTTACCTCTGGAATACCCATTGCTCATAAGGAAATCAGTTAGAGTTTCATACCAGGCTCTGGGGGCTTGTTTTAGACCATAGAGGGCTTTGTCTAACTTATAGACAAAACCTGGATGATGTTCATTTTCAAAACCTAGAGGCTACTTGACATAGACTTCTTCTTGCAGCTTACCATTCAAAAATGCACTCTTCACATCCATTTGAAATACCTTCATGCTCTTATGAGCAGCATAGGCTAGAAACAAACGAATTGCCTCTAACCTGGCCACAGGACAAATGTTTCATCATATTCAATGCCTTCCTCCTGTCTATAGCCTTGAGAAACTAGTCTTGCCTTATTTCTAATGACATGACCTTGCTTATCCATCTTGTTCCTGAAACCCATTTGGTGCCAATTATTGTTTTTCCCTTAGGAGCAGGGACCAGCTTCCATACTTTGTTTCTCTCAAACTGATTGAGTTCTTCTTGCATGGCAGTGATCCAATTGGCATCTCTAAGTGCTTCATCCACTTTCTTAGGCTCCATTAGGGACACAAAGCTAGAAAACATACAAAAGTTCCCTAAGCTGTCCCATCTTGTTTGCACCCCTTTGTTGATGTCACCAATTATTTGATCATTTGGGTGACACCTAATCCACTTAGGATCTTGCTTCAATGAGGATTCTCCTGAGTTATTTGTATCTTCAACATGTCCTGTTGAGCAGCTCTCAAGATTTTCAGACACACTGATATCTTGAGCCAGATCACTTGTTGAGCATGACTCTCCATTGTTGAACATATCAGCAGAGGATCTAGGAAACTCAGCATTGATTGGTTCAGGACATGAGGTTGTAATTATGTCAGTACACTTATTCACACAGGGTGTATCAACATAATCATCATCATGCCCATCATGATTAGCAGGTTCCACTCTGGATGTAGTGGAAGCTTTTGAGTCCTTTTATTTACTGATGGAGTGCATAAGATCATCAAAGCTGAATTCTACTAAAACTGACTCAGGAACAGCTTTGGTAGAGGCACTCCTAGACTCTTCAAAGGTGACATTGATAGATTATCTATCACCTTTCTCTTGTTATTGTATACTCTGTAGGCTTTGGAGATAGCAGAGTATCCAACAAACACGCCTTCATCAGCTTTGGATTCAAACTTTGCTAGTTGGTCCCTTTGATTTAGAATGAAGCAAGGACATCCAAACACATGGAAATAGCTAATGTTTGGCCTCCTCCATTTGAGCAGCTCATCGGGAGTCTTGTTGAATCTTTTCACCAGTAAGGATCTATTTTGGGTGAAGCAGGCAGTGTTGACAGCTTCAGCCCAGAATTATGAAGGTAAACCTGATGCACACAGCATGGTTCTAGCAGCTTCAATGAAAGTTCTGTTTCTCCTTTCAGCAACTCCATTTTGTTGTGGAGTTCTTACTGCTGAAAAGTTCTGTGAAATCCCTCTTTCTTCACAGAAGTCCTCAAGAGTACTATTTCTGAATTCAGTACCATGATCA
Organism: Centrapalus pauciflorus; assembly: GCA_020465985.1. Lineage (NCBI taxonomy): Eukaryota > Viridiplantae > Streptophyta > Magnoliopsida > Asterales > Asteraceae > Centrapalus > Centrapalus pauciflorus. The sequence continues at coordinate 298,783 of JAANYP010005412.1, read as the reverse complement.
CTTCTAAGCTGCTTTACTTGAGCAGAGTTCGACATTTCCATCTTCTTGACAAATCCAATGATTTCTCTAGCAGCCTCTTTTTTGCTCTTCAGAAAGATCACCCATGTAAACCTAGAGAACTCATCAACCATTACTAGAGTGTATCTTCTTCCTCCTAGACTTGGGACACTAACTGGTCCAAACAAGTCCATGTGGATTAAGAAGAGAGGAGTATCAATAGAGAAATTATGCTTAGATTTAAAAGATGATTTTCTATGCTTGCCTTTCTCACAAGCTGTGCAGAGTTTATCCTTAACAAAGGTTATAGAAGGCAAACCTGTTACCAACTCTTTCTTACAGAGTTTGTTGATATTCTTGAAGTTTAGGTTTGATAGCCTTTTGTGCCATAACCAGTTCAGGTCTGCATTGCTTCTTGAGATAAAGCAGGTTTCAGTTGTGGGATCAGCAGATTTCATATCCACAACATATACACCTTTCTTTCGTTGTGCACACAACACAACTTTGCCTTGGGGATCCAATATGTAACCCAAGTGCTCATCAAAGTTAACCTTGTAGCCAGCATCACACAGTTGACTTATGCTTACAAGATTATGTTTCAGCCCAACCACATAGGCCACCCTTTTGAACACTGCAGCACCAGCTTGAAGAGTTCCATATCCTTCTGTGGATCCTAGTACATTTTCACCAAATGTGACTTTTGGCCCATTTTCAGGCCTGAAATCACTCAGCAGGTCCTTGCAACCTGTCATATGTCCTGAGCAGCCACTGTCCAAGTACCAAACCTGGGATGGTTGTTTGTCCTGCAGAGTGTCATAAGAAAATATTAGTTATTTTTAGAGGAACTCATCATAGGGATGAGTTCTCCTACTTCATCAACGTTTGTTGATGGAACAGTGATATCCACACTAATATTTCCTATTTGGATGGTATCAGCTTGAATACCATCCTCATTGACTATGTTACTTCCAACACTGCTTGTTGTTACAATGATGGAACTAGCAGAGTTAATAGGCCTCATGTCCTCAGTTTCAGGACAGTCTTTGGCCATATGTGTCTTCTTCCCACACTTATAACATTTTCTCTTTTTAGCCTTTTTGGAAGAAGAACTTCCAGAAACATATTCTAGATTATTTTTGTTGATTCTGTCAGCAGGTTTAGCAAACTTATTACTGTCTCTAGATGAATCAACAGTTTGGGTGAAAGGCACAATGGCAACAGCTTTGCATGTATCTTCTTTCCTCTTTTTGGGAGGACAGATATCAAACACATGAAGTTTGACTAGCCTTTGACCTTCCACAGGCTTTGGAAACTTATTCCCTAATTTCTCAGGTTTAGCAATGGTTTTGCCTTTGCCCTTACTGAGATGTGATTGATGCTGCCTATCAACATAATCACTGCTTCTGGTTTTGAAAGACTTACCTTCATTTATAACCAGTTTTCCACTATGATTTGAAAACTTACTTGAAACCACAACAGATTTTCTTTCAACATGAGACTTACCCCCGTTGAAAGCAGGTTGCTTACCTTTTGAAAACTTTTTCTCAAAATGCTCAGCATCAAAAGGATTGACAGGTCTCTTATCATCAGTCTTAGACTTAGAGCCTGTTTTGTCAACAGGTTTAGAGTCCATAGCTGCAGCTTGAGCTTGTTTTCCTTTCTTTTGCTTGTGTGAACCAGCAGAGCTCTTTGTAGGCTGATTTGATGGAGAACACATTCCATCATCAGCTTTTGGAGCTTTTTCACACAAGCTGTCAGTATTTTGAGGCCTGACAAACCTGTTTGTTGAAACTAGCTTACCATTTACTTTCTGAATAAAAGTGCTAGGAAGCTCACCAAGAGTGGATAAGTCATTTTTCAGATTATTTATCTCAACAATAGAAGCTGCTTTGTCAAGATCCCCTCCAAGATAGACTTGGATTTGTGCAGGGATCTGTTGACTAATGCAATGGCTGACTTTTTGTGCAGATTGGAACCAAGATTCAACTATCTTTTGAAGCTTTGCATGTTTTATGTCTGTCTCTCTCTTTTCTTCTATTAAAATGGAGTTGACGTGTTTTAATTCATCAAGCTCAGTTTCCAACTTATGGAAACTATCCAGTTTACTAGTTTTTATGTCAAGATCAGTTTTAAGCTTTGAGATTTCAGACAATAAAACATTGTGCTTCTCAACAGCAGCTTTTAAATCAACAAGCATATATTCAAACATTTTTACTTTTTCATCAGAACTGTAAGCCATAAATATTTGTACCTTGTACATCATTGTGGGATTCCAGTTCTCTAAGCTGCTGAAGGCTTCTGCTTCAGCCAGGTCTTGTTTGAAGTTGCTAGTTGATGGGACATCAGTGTTGGCCATCAGACAGTTGTTGTCTTCTTCATCTGAGGATGAATCAGACTCCTCCCAATCAAATGTCTCAGCCATGAGTTCCTTTTGCTTGTTGGAAGCCACTGAGTTTTCCAACTTTTTCAGCTTAGCCATGGCCATAAGGTACTTAACCCTGTAGCCATCGTCCCTGTTTGTCTTGAATGGTTTGGATGACTGACCAACAACTTTAGACACACAGTCAGCAGCTATGTGGCAAGTCTTACCACATTTAAAGCACTCAGCCTTAGATTTATCAAATGCCTTCTTTTTTACAGCATTTGAGTTCCCATGCAACATTCTTCTACCAAACATTTTCTTGTTCAACCTTTTGACAAGCATTGCAATCATTTGCTCATCATCAAGTTCAGCAAGATCTTCATCGTCTTCCTCTTCAGACATCTCTTCCCTTTCATCATCAGCCTGTTGATCAGGTTGTGTGAACACATCACATACCTGACCAACAGGTTGTTTCACGGTGGCCACTAAGGCAGCACCTCTCTTAGGCATTTCCAAGGCATTTCTTTTCTGTTGCCTTGACTGCTCATCATTCAGTAGGGATCCATATAAGTTTACAAGATCCATACCTTCGATGGTGCCTGAAAATCTCAAGATGGTAGAAAAGTAGTTCCATTCTTCAGGCAGGATGTCCAAGAACTTGTTCACCAAAGTTAGACTATCCTTTGTGATCCCAACAGCTTTGAGATCATTGATAAGAGCAGTGAACCTGGTGTAGGTTTCTGTGAGAGACTCCTTTGGTTTTGCAAAGAAGAGTTCATACTGTCTAACAAGATTGTTAATCCTGTTATCCAGTGTGATAGTGGGACCGTCATAGACAGTACACAAAGTATCCCACATCTCTTTTGCAGTCTTCATTTTCTCAACCTGTTTGAACACATCATCAGGAAGAGAAATGACCAGGTTGTTCCTGGCTTTTGCATAAAGAGCAACCAGCCTTTTGTCTTGACAAGACCATTGAGCTTTGGCCCTCTCAAAGGTTTTGATCTCAGGGGCAGCTCCTTCAACAGCAGGAGTGATGGTAGTAACAGAAGTTGGCACATAGGGACCTTCCGTTACTATCTCCGGCAGTTGTACATCCAGATTCTCTAAGTAGAGCATCATTTGGCACTTCCAACCAGAGAATTTTTTATGATTGAACTTCGGGGGTTTGGCCATTGAACCGTTGTCATAGTAAGAGGAGGAACAGGCAGCACTGTTGTCCATGGGAAAGTAGGGAGAATGAGAGATATAGAGTTAACACACACTCTATCTGCTCTGATACCAGTTGTAGGTCCCAAAAGGTTTCCCTAGTGTATTGTACTAAGCTTGGGAGGGGGGGGGGGGGGAATACAGCAAATTAAAACTCAACACTCTTTTCTCAATGTTTGTGTATATTATCAACAAGTGTTAATTACAAACAAACCTGAACCACGAAAAGGTTCAAGCTGAGATGATAGATACAACAGTTGTTCAACTAATCTAAGACACACTCAGACTAGATACAATGACTACACTCACTTAGATGCACTCACTGATTTTACAAGACACAGATGGACAGCTTGAGTATGAACAGCTTAGACACACGTACTGTTAAATTCAAGCAGACTTGCATGAATGAAAAACACACTTTAATGCACGATCTGATTTCTCACTCTTGGTTGTATCACAATCCTTAGAAGCTGCCTTTTATACTCTCACTGAGATTCTCAGTGAAGCTTCTTCATTGGACAGTGAGATAGTGGGATGTCTTTCCAAAAAGACAAGACACCTTTTCTGCACATTCTGATAAAGCAGATTTGTCTTCATATGGCGGAATCTTTGTCTTTTTCTTTTTGTCACTATTGCATAAGGCTTTAACCAAAAGAGGAATGTCAACTTTGCATCTTTCTTCTTTTGTTAAGGCCACTGTGATATAAGAAAGTTCTGTCACCCTTTTCAGATATCCGTTTGTCTTCATGTAACAGAACAGCATAGGCAGGCTTTGCAGTTTCTGTTTTCCACTTTGTCTTCGACTTTGTAAACTGATCTTATAGTCAAAACAATACATGAGGACTTGGAAACATATTCCATAAAGTGTTTAGCCTGTTTACAAAGAACACGTTTTGTTCACAAAGAACAGAACACTTAAAAACTGTCCAAGTTGCTCAACAGAACAGAGCAACGTAGACAGTTTTTGTCCAGCCTGTACAGCAGACAGAACAGTTTGGGCAATCTGCCTTTGTTGCAACGGATGCAACAGGGTAAACAGCTTTGGCTGTTATTGCAAATCACTTTTCAGGTTTCAATAAGGCATAAGCAGGCCTTAATTTATACCTTCAAGTACATCAAATAGGTTTGATTAGAACTCTCCACCTAAGATGTAGAGCAGGTTTGACTGAGGCATTTTTGTGCCCAACAAATAGATTCTATGTGATTGAACCTAATGATTTCATTTCGATTCATACGGTTATAGATACAAGGAATGAAATGTTTGATGAGATAAAATTCTCGTCAATTGTTAGACCAAAGGACTTGGTGCCAATTGCAAATGCTAGTTATAAGTGGTACCAAGGAGGTTGAATCTTTAGTTAAAACTACTAAAGAGACACCGAAACTTCTTAGAAGTGATAGAGTTCGAAAACCCAAGTCTTTTGGCTCGGATTTTCAACTATTTGGTTGAAGGATCACGAGATAATATTCAATCTCAATACTCTTATTGTTTTCATATAGAGGATGATCCCATGACATACAAAGAAGTTATGAAATCTCAAGATGTTTCATTTTGGAAAGAAGCCATCAACGATGAAATGGATTCCATAATGGGTAAAACCACTTGGGAGATTTCTGATTTGCCACCCGGTTGTAAACCTTTGGGTTGCAAATGGATCTTCAAAAACAAGATGAAAGTTGATGGGTCAATTGATAGGTTCAGAGCTCGTTTAGTCATACAAGGTTTCCGACAAAAGGAAGAGACTGACTACTTTGATACTTATGCTCCTGTTGCACGAATATCCACGGTTAGATTGTTAATTGCTCTCGCGGCAATTCACGATTTGGTAATTTACCAAATGGATGTCAAAACGGCATTCTTGAATGGTGGTTTGGATGAAGAAGTGTACATGAAACAACCGGAAGATTTTGTTATGCCCGGAAATGAGATAAAGTTTGTAGGTTGATTAAGTCTCTTTACGGACTTAAACAAACACCTAAACAATGGCATAAAAAATTTGATGAGGTAATTTTGTCAAGTGGTTTCAATTTAAATCAAAGTGACAAACGTGTATATAGCAAATTCGATAATTCTGGTAAAGGAGTTATAATTTGTGTATATGTTGATGACATGTTGATTTTTTGTACCAACCAAAATCAAGTTGACATAACAAAAGAATTTTTGTCATCAAAATTCTCCACGAAAGATATGGGGGAAGCGGATGTAATTCTTGGTATAAGAATTAACAGAGAGAACAAGGGAATTTCTTTGTCACAATCTCATTACATTGAGAAAGTACTAAAGAAATTTAATTATTTAAATTGTCTCCGGTAGGTACTCCAATTGATCCAAGTTTGAAGCTTATGCCAAATATGGGGAAAGCAATTTCACAACTTGAATATTCAAGGGTAATTGGATGCTTGATGTATGTCATGACAAGTACAAGGCCAAATATTGCTTTCGCTGTGGGGAAATTGAGTAGGTATACTAGTAATCCTAGTACTCATCATTGGCAAGCAATTAGGCGGGTACTTAAGTATTTAAAGGGAACTATGAATTATAGTTTGTCTTACATCGAATTTCCTTCGGTAATAGAAGGATATTCAGATGCGAGTTGGATAACCAATGTAGAAGATCATTCTCCTACAAGTGGTTGGGTATTTTTACTTGCGGGAGGTGCCATCTCGTGGGCTTCTAAGAAGCAAACTTGTATTACCAACTCGACAATGGAATCTGAATTTTTAGCATTAGCCGCTGCGGGTAAAGAAGCTGAATGACTAAGGAATTTAATTTATGAGATTCCTTTGTGGTCTAAACAAATTTCGCCTATTTCTATTCATTGTAATAGTGCTGCCACTTTGGCTAAGGCATATAGCTAAGTGTAAAATGGCAAGTCGAGGCATTTGGGTGTTAGACACAACATGGTTCGTGAGCTTATCATGAATGGAGTAATCTCGGTTGATTTTGTGAGATCACAACAAAATATTGCTGATCACTTGACGAAAGGATTGACAAGAGACTTAGTGCACACGTATGCTATCGGGATGGGATTGTAGTCTTTTTAATCTTATGTGGTAAGATACCCAATTTCCTTTTAGTATAACGCTAAAAGTTGAATTCAATGTGGAAAGCTTACACTATAAGATTGGAGCACATGTTTATCATGGTCATCCCAAAGTATGTGCTCGGTACTGCATGTTAAAGGGGTTGATTCTTTTGATAAAATGCATGTGCAGGTGCATGATGGAAAAGAGTCACCTATATGAAAAATAAGTTGAGCCGCTTCAGCAAAGTTTTGGACTTAACTTTGTATTTATTCACAAATGGATGGGACACAAGGCTAGAATGGTGTTGGGTTTTTAGACTTTGGAATTGTTTAAACTTTTGTGTGGATTATCGTCATGTATTCAAATGGGTTGAAGGGTTCAATTCTTAAAACACCCTTATTCTCGAATGTTTGATTTGTATAATTCGCTAAGATGAAAATTCAATATTCAAGACATTTTCATTTATGCATAAGTTTGTTTTGTTTGTATATATGGTTTCTTTTTGTTATGGTAATATGGGGGAGAAATGTTATTATTTTAGCATAATGTGTAACTGGTAGTTGATTCAGGTTGGACCTATAAAAAGTTTGGGGGTGTGGAGTACACACTTGTATAAGTTTGGCCAGAAAGTGTAACTTTATTATAGAGTGTAACTTTAGTATAAAGTGCAATTTTATTATAAAGTGGTTACAACCTTTGGCCACCTTTTGCCTTATGGTGGTTACAACCTTTGGCATTATGGTGATGGTTACAACCTTTGGCATTATGGTGGTGGTTACAACCTTTGGCTTTATGATGGTGGTTACAACCTTTGGCTTTATGGTGGTTAATTACAACCTTTGGTTTTATGGTGGTGGTTACAACCTTTGGCTTTACGGTAGTTAATTGCCAAAATTCCTATATATACAAACTTTATTCAATGACAAGTTTAGTGCAAAGAAATCTTCTTGTGTATTATCCCACAACAAAACTTGGATACCCGGTTTTGGGCAAATTATTGTTGTCGGAATGTGAACTTTCACGATCATAAGATATCCAAGGCCAACGATTCTATTCTTATTGTTTCTTACCAAACTCGAATACCCCAACAAGATTTGCCATGTCTCGGACTGTTGGTGTTTTAAACAGAAATTTAAGATCCTCAATACTTGTTTGAAACCGAAATTAAATCACATGCATGTCCTCCTAAAGAGTTTAATTGTTGATATCTGCAATTTAGAGGATTAACTTGATCTTTGAATTCGATACTCAGCAACTTAAAAAATGGTTCATGTTCTTGTTTTTCTTGGACTCCGAGACTTGGTCCTGTCATCTTATTATTGTTGTTGATCATTGAACACTTGAAATTGCTAATTAGTTCCTTCAATTTTTGTAACATCCCTCCCGATCTCGGAAATGCCACGTCAATATAATATCATAAGTGGCAATAACGCAACGGATCTATAACACACGTGTCATAGGATAATGCAGATTACGGCTAATTTAAAACTTTAAACTTCATACATAATAACACATGATTACATTTCATAATCCCATATTAGCAAAACATACAATCCCGGTTACTAGGTACACTGTTTCCAAAACAACTATTACATGCGATTCAAAACATTACACCAACAAATAACCGAACTTCAAGTCAGTCCCGAATCTATCTCTGCGGCTGCTGAGATCCCTTCTGATTCCCTGAACATGTTAGACTCGAATACATGAGCTATAAAGCCCGTGAGCACGCGAGGGTTGACACTGCACATAACACACAATCCCTGTCCCTGTCCCTGTCCCGATAACCCAACACACATCTCAGGTATATAGGCACAAGTATGAGATCGGAGTACACATAGCCCTGTGGGGACCCCTCCCCGGTAGACACATCGCACACAGCAATGGTCGGTAATACCCTGTAGCACGGAAGCTACCCGGCTACAGGCCCTGCCGTATATATACGCCCCAAGGACTGTAAGGGACAGTCAACCCGCGCGATTCCCCTTCGCGACTTACCGTCCGTATGGAACTCATCACGGACCCCGGGACCGATCTCACATCTCATACATAACACGTATAAGGATTAGAGTATACCTGAGGTTCTCGTCCCTGTCTCATATATATAAACACGCACAAATAGCAACACAGCTAAAATCGTAAAGACGGCGCGCATTTAGTAAAGTCTCGAGTACTCACCTGACTGATTTCCCGAAGTCTGGCCTCCCTGATCAAACCCGGCTCGAGATCCGCTAGTCCCTGTAATCACACGGTGGCCCAATAATTAAACTCGATTCTCGGATAACACATATATCAATCTCATTTTATCACAAAACCGACTCGAACCCGATAACCCCACAGAATTGAAACCCGATCAATACACGAAACCCGACCCAAACATGACTCGAAGAAATCCCAAATGAGACCCCAGACTTAAACAAAACCCAACCCGAGCAAACCCAAAGGAAACTTGTTGGGAAATAGTTTAAGTAGGTTCAAGCTGTTAGTTAGACTTCTCAAACTGTTAGTAGAGTTTTTATGTAAATCCAAAGTTCATGCTGCTAGTTGAAGAAACTCGAGCTGCCAGTGTAAAAGTTCAAGCTGCCAGAGTAAATCAACTCGAGCTGCTCTGTTCATGCTGTCAAGTGATTCAAACTGCTCAACAGTTTCATAAACAGAAAGTGCTGATTTTCAGGAAAAGATATATACTCAAAGATTCCAGCATATCTACTATCAGAGAAGTCATGGTTCGTCAAGGAAACATATCAAGAAGCAATATAAATACATAGAATAGGTCTTTCTATTGTATAGGAGTTTTTCTGCATATTCGAGTCTGTAATTGCTTTGTTGATTAAGTTTTCATAAGCCTCTAAGGTTGTAAAACCCTAAGAACAGTCTGTGTTCTTCGTCTAATCAAACAGATTAGAGGGGATTGTAATCATTGAATTCAGCAATACAAACAATCTTGACTACTTCTTGTGTTTTATTCATTATTGAGTCTGAAAGTTTTTGTTAAAATAATTAAGTGTTATTCCGCAAACTTCTTAATTAAACTTTGATTCAAAGCAAGATTATTGATTTATACTCTGATAAATTCAAATCAGTTAGTCTTGGTTAATTAGTTTTAGATCCTGACAAGTGGTATCAGAGACAGGTTGTTCTTTGTTTTTCAAAGTCGAAAACTTTCGTTTAAATTTTTATTCTTTTTGCGATGGAATTTGAAAATAGCAGCAGTGGATCTGGGCAGGGACTCAAAGTGCCTATGCTCAAGCCCTCTGAGTTTGAGATGTGGAAACTCAGGATTCAACAGCATATCCAATTTATTGACTATGCCATATGGGAAGCCGTTGAATTTCCTCCTGTAGTTGATCCAGAACTTGATGATGAGGGAAAACCAGTCAAAACTCCTCCAAAAACTGAACTTGAAAGGAAGGCTAGAATGAATGAAGTGAAAGCTCTTACACTTTTACAAATAGTCATTCCTAATGCTTATCAACATCAGTTCAAAAAGTTTTATACTGCTCATTCTCTTTGGAATGCTTTAGAGAAAAGATTTGCAGGTAATGCCAGTACCAAGAGAAATCAAAAAGATCTTTTAAAACAGCAGTATGAGAACTTTTCTGGTGGCAAGAATGAAAACCTTACTCAAATCTTTGACAGGTTCAACAAACTGATAAGTGAATTAGAAAGTGCAAAAGTCAGCCTGGATCAAGATGAAGTCAACAGAAAGTTTCTCAGATCTCTTGGAGAAGAATGGACAGTTTATGCTGCCCAATGGAGAACAAAAGACACTCTTGATGAGATAGAACTGGATGATCTGTACAACAGTTTGAGAGTGTTTGAAACTGAGATTGATGCTAAAAAGAAATCCTTTTCTTATAATCATAATACTGCTCTTCTGTCTTCTGATAAATCTAATAGCAGTGATTCCTTTTCAGGTGGTGACGGCAACTCTGCTGAAGCTCACTATGAGGCTTTCGTTGCCAATGATGGACTATTTGCTCTAAATGCTGAAGACTTAGAACAAATTCATCCAGATGATTGAAGAGATGGACTTAAAGTGGCAACATGCAATGCTGACCATGAGAGCCAAAAGGTTTCTTAAAAGAACTGGAATGACCAACTTTCAAGCCAGAACAGAAGGCAAACCAGCTTTTGATAAATCAAAAGTTGAATGCTATAAATGTCATAAACTTGGTCACTTTGCCAGAGAATGTAGATCTCAAGGTCAACAGTCATCAAGGACTTCACAGCCCAATCAGACATCATCATCAACAGCACTTGTCTCCCAAGAAGACAATGTGCTTGATTGGAGTGATCAGATAGAGGAAGAGTTTCAGAATCAAGCTCTGATGGCAGAAACATCAAATGTCTCCTCCACTGAACTACCATCTGAGGTAAATTCTAAACTCTGCTCTCAATCATGCAAAAATATGGTTAAAAAGTACAGAGATCATAATGAGAGCATGTGCAAAACTCTAGCTAAGATGGAAGAAAGGAGATATGAATACATGCAAGCCATAGAAGATCTTGAAAAACAGATCAATGATTATAAAGATAATGAGATTCAAATGGGATATGATAGAACATATCATGAGTGGGAGAAAAAGGAGCTAAATAAGAAAATAGACTCTCTAAATAAAAAGGTAGAAGAGACTGAACAAAAGGTGTTAGAGGCTAATAAGAAACTTGAATCTGTTAACATAGATCTAGGTAACTTTAAGTTGGCAAATCAAAAGCTGGAACACCTAATGGAAGTCCAATTTAAAGATAGGGTAAAATCTCAGGTCAATCCCAAAGAAGGCATAGGATACAGGGCTACTCCACCTCCATACAACAACAAGTACATTCATCCAATGAGTGGGGTTGCTGATAGACTTGTCAATGAACCACTTGATGAGTCTATGACTATTGTAGATCCTATCCTTGATAACAGTCCTGAATCAAAAGAAGATCAGATTCAAAAGAGAGACTGTGAGTCTATGGCAGTTGAGAAAGACCACAAAACAATGAGTGCACCCATAGAGATCCAAGCCCCCAGTAAGAAAGGGAAAGAGAAGATGAGTGTATGCAATGCTGCTCCACAAGTTTCTGTACATTCTAACTGTAACACTGCATCTTCCTCAAACAATAATAAAAGAGGTAAACATGTTCCTGTCTGCACATGCCAAAAGCATGGTGTTCAAAAGTTTCCCAAACAACAGCAGGTAAGAGGAAATCAGAGAAACAAGAACCAGAAATTGTCAGAAAAATCTGGTTCTCCAATTCAAATAGTCAAAAGGTGTTTTCACTGTGGAAGGAAGAATCACTTGGCCAAGGATTGTTTTTATAAACCAGCTTTTGCAAAACAGACTGTGAATCAAACAAAATCAAATCCTACTCAGGCAAAACATTCAAAGGTGAATCCTTCCACATCAGTTCCAAAGAAAACAGTTGATCACAGGCTTTCAAAAGTTAATAAAAAATAGTCCACACATCAAAAACAAGTTTTGGCAAAGCCTAAATCAAGTTTTAAACAAATATGGTGTGTCAAGGACAGATCCTTAGATCAAACTGCTGATGCAAAAGATCAAACTGCTAAGCCAAGTTCTGAAGCTGTTAGTGCAAAATCTGAAGCTGTTAGCACTAAAATCACAGATCAGACTGTTAAGCATCAATCTGGAACGGCTATTGAATCATCTGAGACTGTTAGAAGAAAAGATGATCAAAATAACTGGATACCTCATATACTCACTAAATACTCTCCAAAAACTCCATCAGTAGATCTCACAAAATACAAAAAGTCAAAAACAGTGTTTAGTTATATCAATATACAAGGCCAACCCAAAACCAATTTGGTTTGGGTTTACTCCACTACTGACTAAGCTGTTATTTGTGCAGGGCAACCACAGGTATCCTCATAAAACAAGATGGCATTTGGACAGTGGATGCTCTAGACACATGACAGGCAATTCTGAGTGCTTGTCAAATTTCAAAGGCTTTGATGGAGGATTTGTTGCATTTGGAGGCAACTCAAAAGGAGGTAAGGTTACAGGTAAAGGTACTGTGAATGCAGGCAACATGAAATTCCATGATGTTTTGTATGTTGAACAGCTTAAGTACAATATATTAAGTGTCTCTCAAATCTGTGACAAACAAAACATTGTTCTGTTTACAGATTCTGAGTGCATTGTCCTTTCAAAAGATTTCAAAATTCCTGAAAATCTTGTTTTACTAAGAACACCAAGAAAGGACAAAGTTTACTGTCTGGACACAGATCTGTTATCTAAATCAAATACTTTAAGCTGTTTGATATCCAAAGCATCATCTAATGAGTCTGCTCTTTGGCATAGAAGGATGTGTCACATGAACTTCAAGTCCATGAATGTGTTAGTCAAAAAGAATCTGGTAAGAGGCTTACCACAAAAGGAGTTCATCTGTGATGATCATTGTGTAGCATGTCTTAAAGGCAAGCAACACAAAACTTCTCATAAGGCCAAATAAGTAAATTCAATTTCATCTGTTCTTCAGTTGCTTCACATGGATCTATTTGGTCCAACATCTGTTTTGAGTTTGAATAAAAGGGCTTACTGTTTAGTAATTGTTGATGATTTCACCAGATTCACTTGGGTTTACTTTCTTAGGTCCAAAGATGAAACTGCTGAGCTAGTTAAGTCTTTTATCCTTAAGATAGAAAACCAATCCAACTCAAAAGTTAAGGTGATAAGATCAGACAATGGAACTGAATTTAAAAATCACATTCTAAACAGCATCTGTGAGTCCACAGGCATTGTTAGACAATATAGTGCACCAAAAACACCACATCTAAATGGTGTAGCTGAAAGAAAGAACAGAACATTAATAGAGGCTGCTAGAACAATGTTAGCTGATTCAAATCTGCCAATGACTTTCTGGGCAGAAGCTGTCAATACAGCCTGTTATGTTCTGAATAGGGTTCAAGTTGTCCAATCACAAGGGAAAACTCCCTATGAGTTATTCCATAACAGAAGTCCCCAAATAGCTTTCTTCAAGCCTTTTGGATGTCCATGTACTATTCTTCACACTAAGACTCACTTAGGAAAATTTGAAAGTAAGGCTGAAGAAGGATTCTTTGTAGGATACTCAAATCAAAGAAAAGCCTTTAGAGTATATAATAGTGTGTCTAAAACCATTGAAGAAAGTGCCAATGTTGAATTTAATGAAAATACTGCAAATATCAAAGGCACTGGTCCTGATTGGTTGTTTGACTTGGATTCACTAACAAATTCTCTGAGCTTTGTTGAGTATACTGCAGAAGCTGATGCATACAGGTTTGAAGCTGCCAACACAAATTCTCATGCTGCCAATACAAATTCTCAAGCTGTTGGCACAAAGTTTCAAACTGCTGCAGATTCAACCAAATGGGATGAATACATCACTCTTCCACTTCTGTCATGTGACCCTCCAGGGGTTCTGAATGCTTCACAGGACACAAATCCAGACACTGAAGTTCCACTCCCAAGTCCTGAAAGAACAGCTCCAACTCAAAGGGAAACAGTCCCAGATTCTAGTCAAGCTGTTCCAGAAGCTGAACCATTCACTGGTCCTGATGGAGATGATACAAATCTTGGAACCTCTTTTCAGACAGAGAGAGAGCCTACACTAAGAGTTCACAAGTATCATCCTCTCAATCAAATACTGGGTGATCCAAGCACTCCTGTACAAATAAGGAAAATGGTTCAAAATGAGACTGCTGCTGCTGAACAAGCTGTTCCTGAATTCAGTCTAGCTGCCTTTGAGAATGCATGTTTCATGTCTCAACTAGAACCTAAAAAGGCATCAGAAGCATTAAAAGATTCATCCTGGATTGAGGCTATGCAAGAAGAGCTTCTACAGTTCAAGATTCAGAATGTATGGACTCTGGTGGATCTTCCTAAAGGTAAGAGAGCAAATTGTACAAGATGGGTGTTCAGAAATAAGAAAGATGAGAGAGGGATAGTCATCAAGAATAAAGCAAGGTTTGTAGCACAAGGGTACACTCAAGAAGAAGGCATAGATTATGATGATGTATTTGCTCCAGTAGCAAGAATTGAAGCCATCAGACTATTTTTGGCCTATGCAAGCTTCAAAGGTTTTAAAGTGTATCAAATGGATGTGAAGTCTGATTTTCTGTATGGCACAATTGAAGAGGAGGTATATGTGTGTCAACCTCCTGGTTTTGAAGACTACAAGTATCCAGACAGGGTTTACAAGCTAGACAAGGCCCTCTATGGTCTCCATCAAGCTCCCAGAGCATGGTATGACACTCTGTCATCCTACCTTCTACAGAATGGATTCAAGAGAGGCACTCTGGACAAAATACTTTTCACTAAGTCTATCACATATGAGATTCTACTTGTCCAAATCTATGTTGATGACATTATCTTTGGCTCAACAAATGACTGTCTGTGCAAAGAGTTTGAAGCTTTAATGCACAAAAAGTTTCAAATGAGTTCAATGGGAGAACTCACTTTCTTTCTGGGCTTACAAGTCAAGCAGAAGCCCACTGGACTCTTCATAAGCCAATCAAAGTATGTAAAAGACATACTGGACAAGTTTGGGTATCAAGACACCAAAGCTGCAAGCACTCCAATGGATCCTCACAAGCAGCTTCATACAGACAAAGATGGCACAGATGTGGATATTCATTTATACAGATCTCTTATAGGATCTCTTATGTATCTAACATCTTCCAGACCTGATATTATGTTTGCTGTCTGTGTGTGTGCTAGGTTTCAATGCTCTCCAAAGGATTCTCACTTGGTTGCTGTTAAGAGAATCTTTAGATATCTTAAAGGCCAACCACACTTAGGCCTATGGTATCCTAAAGACTCTCCCCTTGTACTAACTGCTTATTCTGACAGTGACTATGGTGGATGCAACATTGACAGAAAATCCACAACTGGTGGATGTCAATACTTAGGAGCAAGACTGGTCTCTTGGCAATGCAAAAAGCAGACAACTGTGTCCACATCTTCCACTGAAGCAGAATATGTAGCAGCTGCAAGCTGCTGCTCCCAGGTAATGTGGATCCAAAATCAGCTAAGAGACTATGGTATGCATTTCTTATCCACTCCTATTTATATTGACAATTCAAGTGCAATCAGCATTGTGCAAAACCCAGTGAAATTCCCAAAAACCAAGCATATAGAAATCAGATTTCACTTTATAAGAGATTGTAATGAAAAGAAGTTAATCCAAGTTACCAAAATACATACTGATGATCAGTTAGCTGATCTATTTACAAAACCTTTTGATGTAGGAAGGTTCACTTTCCTGGTATCAAATATTGGTATGATAAACATGGATTAATTTGTTTTCATTATTATCTAATTAGTATGCTTATTTAAGGGGGAGTCACTGTTTCATTAAAAAGATGCATAATTTTGAACTAACAGCTTGAGTATTTTCTCAAGCTGCTAGTTCATTTCCTCGGACTGCTAGTTATTCACTTGATCTGTCAAAGTGTGCAGGGTAGTTAGGTAATTTTTAAAATGTGTGTGCGCGGGACCCAACTTTTTTCAAAACCTTTAAAGGTCCCAGCTTCGTTCAGTTGTAACTACCAGTTACAAAATTTTCTTCCACGGCCTTTCTCTTCCCTCTGAACGATTCACACACACTTCTTTGCAAACCCCAAACCCTTCGTTTGATCTTCAATGGAGTTTGTTAAGGAACACAACTGTCTTCCCTACACTCTAAAGCACTCAGACCTTCAACCGTTCCATGACATGATGGACTTTCTTCGTCACTCCCATATCCATCATGCACTCAATATAAACCCCACCATATACATATCGCATATCGAACAGTTCTGGAACCATGCCACTGTTCAATCCACCAATGGAATTCCTTCTATACTATCCAAGATTGATGGCACTCCCATCACCATTACTGAGGAATCCATTCGGCGCCATTTGCATCTTCAAGATGCCACAGGTATAACAGACCTAACCCTTGATGCTTTACATACTGGTCTTTATGATATAGGCTATAGGGGTCCTGCTGATTCTTTTACTTTCTTAAAAGCCCATTTTTCTCCTAAATGGAAATACCTTGTACATATTATTCAGCAGTGTATGAGCCTCAAAAGAACTGGTTGGTCAGAATTTTCTTCTAACATTGCCACTGCCTTAGTGTGCTTTTCAACGGGCCAACGGTTCAATTTTTCTAACATGATTTTTCAAGGGATGTTAAGGCATCATTCCCTAAAGAGTGGGAAATTTTTGATGTATCCCAGATTTTTGGCAGAAATCATTGCATACACTTGCACCACTTCTCATGTACATAAGAGGATACATGTTTCCCACAGGCACTCACTATCTTCTATAAAGAGACTTTTGAAACAAAGTGCCAATTTTTTGAGCGTTGATGTTCCATTGCCCTTTGCAATGGTGAACATCATTCCAAGAAACAGAGGAGAGGGTCCTGAGCAGGCTCGGCCTATCATCACTGCTACACCCCCAGGACCCCAACCCCCTCCTCATGATACACAAATTCCTTCTGATCCTTTTGTACAGCCATCACGCCCACTTAAATTTCTATATAAAAGGAAAAGGGGACCAGGAGCTCCTTCCTCCTCAGCCCCTAGTCAAGTGCCATATATCCCTGTGCAGGAGGACACTTCTGCACAGAATATCCAAAGGGAACCAATTGAGGAAACTCCCATCCTCATTCAGGAGGTGAACATCTCTTCAGAGACTGTTCATATGGGTTCTGTGGCTGGCACTACTATTGTTTCTACAAAAGAGGCACAGGACAGTGCCAACATCACTAAGACCACACCCATGGCAACAGCCAGTGTGCAAACACAAGCTGGAAGTCCCCAGAACCAAGAACAGAGGGGCCCAGAAGTTTCTACTTCTGGTATTAATGTCAGTGATAGATCACAAGCACCACAGGTGTTTTCTGATCTTGAGATTAGTCTGCAACTCATGCTGTTAACGGATCCCAAGCTGAAACCTGTTGTAGCGATGTTGGAATACCAAATGTCCATTATTGCTGCACAGGGAGCTCAGATATTTGCACTCAAGCAGGCAGAGGCGGCTCAAAATAAAAGAATGGATTATCTCCATAAAGGGTTTACCCTCTGTGGGAATAAGATCATGAAATTAGAGCAGTTGATTCACACCCAAGGGGCAAAGGTTTTAGGTCCTCCTGACCAAACCAATGCTTCCAAAAAGGGGGAGAATCAGGAGGTTCCTGAATCAGTCCAAGCAGCTCCAACAACATCAGTCCAAGCAGCCTCAACAGTTCCACCTTCTAGACTAACAGTCCCAACAGCTTCTCAAGCTGTTAGCCTAAAAACTCAAGCTGCTGCCCCAAAAGCAACTGGAGTTGTTATAAGGGAAAGGGTTCAAGCTCCATCCACTACAGTCCAAGCTACATCTGCTGCAAAAGACAAGGGCAAGGGCATTCTTATTGAGTCTCCAAAACATAAATTTTCTTCCAAAGAAGCCCAAATTGCCTTTGATGCTGAAGTTGCCAAAAGGATAGCAGAAGAACAGGATAAAGAATTAGATCAGCAAGCTCAGCCCCCAATGGACGATGATGAGACATTAGGTGATTACCTAAAAGGGTTTGTGGGTAAACAAGGAGAAAAGAAGAGGAAGCTGCCAAC
Organism: Centrapalus pauciflorus; assembly: GCA_020465985.1. Taxonomy (NCBI): domain Eukaryota; kingdom Viridiplantae; phylum Streptophyta; class Magnoliopsida; order Asterales; family Asteraceae; genus Centrapalus; species Centrapalus pauciflorus. The sequence continues at coordinate 280,595 of JAANYP010005412.1, read as the reverse complement.
AGGGCACTCCAAGGCTGAGCACAGAAGATTTTTAATCAATTTTGCCTTTGCAGCTGGCATTCCAAAGAAAATGGCTCAGTCCATGACTACTGAAAGGTTGCAAGAAATCCATGACAAAGAAATGGAGAAAAGAAAGAAAACAAAAGTCTCCCAAGAAGTCCAACCATCAAAAGAACCAGTTCAAACTGAAGCTGCTGCCAGTGCTCCTGCTCCTACTGATCAAGCTTTTGCTTCTATTCCTACATCTGAGCCATCATCACAAGCAAAGCTACATCAAGTTAAAAGAGTGTTGTTTGAGCAACAACTGCAAAAAGCTATGGAGATAGAGAAGTTGATTGATCAACATGATTTTACAAAGCCTCTGATCAACTATTGGTATGCCAAGTCACTGGACAACCGTGACTTAAGAGTTAAGTTTGTTGTAAGAAGGGAGTCTGGACCAGAAGAAGAATTTGATACATTTTGGCAGATGGTTCAGAAGTTGACCAGAGATGAGCTAAGAAAGATGCATAATATTAGGTCAGTGACACAAGTTAGATCTGCTCTACCACAAGTGAAGCAAGTCATTAAAGATCTACAATCAATTGTTGACCCTGAATCTGCAAGGAAAGAAATAGAGGATGCTGTGAAGAAGGGGAAGAAGGTCAAGCAAGTTGATCTGTTTGTCAAGTCAAGGACATACAGAATCAAATTCTCAGATGGATCTGGTATATTCTTCAATCTTGAATTTTATGATTTGCCAAAAGATATGCTACTTCAGATAAAATCTGTTAGGGTATCTTGTGATAGAGATGATATGAAGAAAGAATTTTTGAAGGCTGTAGATCAGAAACTTGCACAGTTATAAGTTTTTGAAAGCCTTGGTTTGTAAATAACAGTTTACTTATTCATTTCCATTTTTGTATAGAACTTAAAGTCTTGTGTAAAGAATTTAAGTTAGGGGGAGATTGTTGGGAAATAGTTTAAGTAGGTTCAAGCTGTTAGTTAGACTTCTCAAACTGTTAGTAGAGTTTTTATGTAAATCCAAAGTTCATGCTGCTAGTTGAAGAAACTCGAGCTGCCAGTGTAAAAGTTCAAGCTGCCAGAGTAAATCAACTCGAGCTGCTCTGTTCATGCTGTCAAGTGATTCAAACTGCTCAACAGTTTCATAAACAGAAAGTGCTGATTTTCAGGAAAAGATATATACTCAAAGATTCCAGCATATCTACTATCAGAGAAGTCATGGTTCGTCAAGGAAACATATCAAGAAGCAATATAAATACATAGAATAGGTCTTTCTATTGTATAGGAGTTTTTCTGCATATTCGAGTCTGTAATTGCTTTGTTGATTAAGTTTTCATAAGCCTCTAAGGTTGTAAAACCCTAAGAACAGTCTGTGTTCTTCGTCTAATCAAACAGATTAGAGGTGATTGTAATCATTGAATTCAGCAATACAAACAGTCTGGACTACTTATTGTGTTTTATTATTATTGAGTCTGAAAGTTTTTGTTAAAATAATTAAGTGTTATTCCGCAAACTTCTTAATTAAACTTTGATTCAAAGCAAGATTATTGATTTATACTCTGATAAATTCAAATCAGATAGTCTTGGTTAATTAGTTTTAGATCCTGACAAAACTCAACACAATTCAACCCAAAACCATTTCACAAGACTAAACTCGAATTTTCACTGCAGGCCCTTGGTCGCGCCGCGGACCCCCTGGTGGTCGCGCCGCGACCCCGCGAAAACTCCATGGATGCCCTGCGATTTTCAGCTCTGCCCAGGAGTATACAACTTCTCACATACACGAATTCAGCAACAGTTATACACACAATTACACCACATAAGGACCTCTACAGATTTGGGAATCAATTTGCATCATCTCACAACACATTTCACAAATTTTGGAGACTCAAATCAAAACTCTTACCTTGTTGAGCTCCAAACACAAGGATGAAGAGGATAGTGATGATTACTCCAAGAATTCTCAATCAACTCTGAAGCTTAGGTTGATTTCTTGCTGAAATTCTCCACACAAACACACACTTCACACTTTAGGGTATTTAGAATGGATAAGGGTGAAGGAAGAGATAAGCACGTATATACTCTTCTAATTTAACCGGTCCCGAACCCAATAACCCGAACCCGATATCACATTTTCAATATTTATGCTCATTTAACCCATTTAATCCCACGATCCCAAAAATATAATCCGTTCATTAAAATTATAACCCGGTGACACGCAAGCCCAATCCCGACACGTATCAATCCACAAAACGGGATATAATTGGACCAACCCAATATTAATAAATTATTTATCCACTAAAATAATTCCACGTACCAGGTCAAATTAACGGATGTTACAATTTTACTGCATAGAAATGAAAAACAGAAGTGTTTATGTTTGTGAGTCCATCTCGGACAGGATTTAGTGATCCTCTTTCTGTTTCAATTACGCATACATGTGTGGTGTATTAGGAAATCGACAACAGCAATATTAAAATGTAAAATAGAAACAAAAATGTGTGTAGAGGAGCCTGTTTAGACACCGAGAATTGGTAAATCTCAGAGTTGGATGGCTGCAAAATAGAAAGACCAGTAACAGCACCAACTTAAAAACAAGAATAAGTAAAGTGTTGTGTGACTAAAACAGAGACATAGCAAAAGCCCTCAATATCTATGATATGTTAAGTGTTTTTTGTAGTGTTTGTGTGTATTTGGACAGCAAAACGGAAAGAAAGATCAGTAGCAAAACTCAACAATAAAACGTATAGATTAAATGTTGTGTTGTGTGTGTGCATGTACTATGTGTGTAAATGCGCAGGTTCAAAGCATGTTTGGGGTGCTTGTATGCTGGGCATATGTGAGTGTTTAAGTGATTAGAAAATCGTAGCAAGATAATATATATGTAGGTGCAGAGTATGTAAATATGTATAGAGTAATGTTTATATATATATATATATATATATATATATATATATATATATATATATATATATATATATATATATATGGGTGTGTGTGTGTGTCTTACTTTCAAGTAACAGTAGATTTAATGTTTATATATATATATATATCTGTGTGTGTGTGTGTGCGCAAAATGTACAGGGCCGGTCCTAAGGTTTTTAATGCTCAGGGCGATGAACACAAAAAATGCCCCATATAAAAACCTAAACAAAAGCAATTGGTGCCTAGTGAAGCTAGGCGGCTCATCCCCACACCAAATTTTATTAAAAAAATAAAATGTTACAAATACATAAACTTTCAATAACAAATACAACATAAATCATTAAGAAAAACAATCTAAAACGATGTTTTTGTGCATTTTTTGAAGCAAATACATCACTTATTTTATCATAATTGATGTTTACTAGAAATTTGTTTTCGATGAAACCGGCATGAACAAGTCTAGTTTTTAAACAGTGATGATAAATAGACGATAAAAGAACCTACTCATTCCTGCTCGAATCCTTTAACTTTGCTCTAAACGGATAATCATTCACAAATTTTGACTTAAAGATTCAATCTAGTTCTCTCAGACTATCGTCATAATCAAAAACTTTTCCCTTCCATGTTCCAAGTTCCAACTTCCAGGTTAGTTAACCATTCAAACAATTTTCAGAACCACATATACTCTAATAAGAAGTTGATTCAAACCATTCAAGTTCAGAAAAATAATAATATTATTAATAATCACACAAGTTACACTTTGTTGTGTCCAAACAAATCTTACTAGAATAGTCTCCCTTCTCAGACACGGTCCAACTCCCCTCGAACGATTCGTCAAATGACTCTCCAGTCTCCCTTTGATTGATTAAAGCGACTAATGAGTAATGATTGAGCAATTAATCGATGGATTGAAGGATTTGAAGCAACTCAGGTAAGCAATTAATCGTGCCTGGTCCACCTGGAAAATCGCCCACGTCCGACGCTTCATATTTTCCCAAACCATCTACGTATTTTGCGATTTCCAAGATGGTCCGCCGAGTTCATGACGTTTCAGCCTTCAAGATGGAATCGTGGCATTTCAGAATTGAAGATGGAATGGAATGGTGGCTATGGGAATTGAAGATGGAATGGAATGGTGGCTATGGGAATTGTATATATATGTATACATATATATATATATATATATATATATATATATATATATATATATATATATATATATATATATATATATATATATATATATATATATATATATATATATATATATATATATAGATGTATCTATACATATATATATATATGTATACATATATATATATCTATATATCTATATATATATATGTATATATACATATGTATATATGTATATATAGATATATATATACATATATACGTATATATACATATATATGTATATATACATATATATGTATATATACATATATATGTATATATACATATATATGTATATATACATATATATGTATATTGTGTTTTTGTGTATAAAGAATCACAGCAGCCCCTCAACAACAAGAAATAGAAACTAAAAACAAGTATGTGTGTATGGTCATGAAATAGTAACAGTAGCAGCACCAATAATGTATTATATAAATATATTCAAAGTACAAAAGAGTGGTCGGGTACTAGCATCGAGACTCTGAGACTTTTAAGTCTCGGAGTGGGCTGCTGTAATGAGAACAGAGGGACAGACAGGAAGATGTAGCAGCTGTTGGGAAAGCTCTCTGAAAACATTCACGGGATTTATCGAAACTAATCTTTATTATAACAATATTTGAAATCACACTTTACAATCTTTACAATGCAATCTATATATACTAGACGAAAGGGTGCGAGTGAACGGACACAATGTTCGTGGTACCCATTCATGAATGGTTGCGACTTTTACGAATAGTTGCAACTCTTCATGTTTACTAAATGCTATTCTAGGTCCTTATACTTTATATAATTACAAATTTAACTCTAAACTGTTTACATAATCAAGATTAAACTAACATTCTCCCCCTTAATCTTGATTGTTCTTCAAGTACGTCTTTGACTTCAATCTTCTGTTCTTCTGTTTGTCTTCAACTCTTGCATCTTCTTCCTCGTGCAATCTCAATGTTGTTAGGTTCTCTAACTGTATCTGCATTTGTGTCTCAAATGCCGCATCCGTGTCTCAAATGCGGTCTCTCTATCTGTATTTGATTTTGCTGAATCAAATGTTAGTTTTTCTAACCTGCTTTAAGAAAAACGATCTACTCCCGATCAGTTCTTCTTTGAAAAACGATCTACTCCCGATAAGTTTTTCCTTGTGTCTCTCTTTTTAAGAAAAACAATTTACTCCCGATCAGTTCTTCTTTGTATCTTTCTTTTTAAGAAAAACGATCTACTCCCGATCAATTTTTCTTTGATTGATCTACTCCCGATCAATCATGCTCTCTTTGGTCTAATCCCGACCTTGTCTACTCTCTCTCTCTCTCTCTCTCTCTCTCTCTCTCTTCTTTATTTCTTATTATTGATCTAAACGTGATCAATAACCATCAGTAACGTTGGTTCTAAGTCTTATTCAATGAGGTTTGAGGCAACTTCTTTTCTATGATCTGGTTCTGAACGATCTTTAGCGTAGTGTCCAAATTTGTGACAATTGTAGCATTCTATCTCTCTAATATCTCTTCTTCGGTAGCTTTGATATCCAGGGTTTCTCCCTCCTTTATCATGACTATCTTTACTTCTGTTATCTCTTGCGAATCTTCCTTGGCCTCTTCCTTGTATCTGATTTCTTCCTCCTCGTCTATTGTTGCGTTCATAACTTCTGTCATTGCCTTGATGTGTGAACAACGACTTCTCACTATAATCTTCCTGACTACTTTTCTAAACTTAATCCTGTCTTCATAAGTCTTAAGTTTTCCGATAATTTCTTCTAACTTTAATGTCTTAAGGTCTGCAATCATTTCAATAGTTGCTACCACTGGTATAAATCTATCTGGTACTGAATTAAGTATCTTCCGTACTTTTGTATGCTCATCAAATGTTAATCCACATGTTGCAGCCTTCGAAATAATACTCATTAACTTTCTTGCAAATGCATCTATCGTCTCATCTTCTTTCATTACTAATTTCTCAAACTCTGATTTAGTTGTTGCGAGTGCGCTTGTTGTACATCTTCTGTGCCAATAAATCTTGATTTTAATGAATCCCAAATTTCTTTTGCTGTTTCACATCCCGCAACTTGCATTTGCAAATCTTCTGGTAACCCTTGAAATAGGTATGTTGATGCTGAACTATCCTTTTTTACATCAATCTCATTTGATGTATCTGTTTCTTCTATCAAATCCGATACTCCATTTGCCACTAATATTTTCTTCATTCTTAATGCCCATAATGTATAAATCGTATTTTTCAGAATTGGACATTGACATGATGATAATGTTGTGACGACAATATTATTTTTATCTCCTGACATACTCTTTTAATTTGGTTTTCTCTTAACTCAAAATAAATCTAAGAAATAATTCAACTTAATTTGTGTGTCTAATCACAACTATTTCTCAAATAATTTAATCTTTTTCTAACGTAAATTATAATGGCAAATTTCAATTTTTAATTTATTCTTCCAATAAATTAAAATCTATCTTCTAAAATAATAATAATATATATTTGCAATTATATATATTAAAATTGAAAAGAAAAAACCTGGTGGGCTTTTCTTTTAATTCTCTGTTGGGCTTCTCTTTTCTTAGACTCTATAACTCCTTTTGGGCCTCTCTTGCTTTCTGATTGGGCCTTGACTGCCTTTTTTCTTCTGATTTCTTTTGGCCTTTTTAAATTTTGTGAATTGAGTCTTGTGGGTTTATTTTTCTGTTTGGGCTTCTCTCTCCTTTAAACGACTTCTCTTTGCCCTTCTCTTTGAACTGTTGCAAACTCTTTGAAACGTTGCTTCGCTTATTCTTGAGGCGTCGCTTTTACTAACCGTTGCCCTGTTCTCGAACTGATGTATCCCCTTCTAATCGTTGCCTTCAGTTTTTCAACCGGTTCTTGCTTTGCCTTTTTGAATTGATGTGATGGCTTGATGAATTGGTGTAACCCTTCGTTTTGTTTCTATCGGTATTCTGATGTTTCTGATTTGGTGGCAAAATGTAAAAACCCTAATCGTTGCTTCTGTTTTGATGGTGGCGATTGGCGGTCTGGTGGTAACTGGTGGTTTGGTGGAGGTTGGCGACTTCTAACCGTGGGTTTTCTGCGGTTGTGGCTTCTTCGAAATCAGGTTTTAACTTTCTAATTTTGGCTTCTATTGCTTTCGGTATGAGGCTTATACGTACTGGTATATCCCCTTTGACTGATTTCTAGGGTATGCTATATCTATTTCTATATGTGCGATGGGCCTTACTGTCTTCTGATTAAAACTCGTTGCTTTGAGTTTGCTGCCTTCGGTTCTGTGGGGTTTTGCCTACTGTGATGAGAAAAACTCACTGAAGTTCTCTATTTAAATCTTTTCTAGATTCTGATTCTATCTCGTCTCTTGAAATCAAACTTATTTCTTGTTGGTGCTGGTTAGTGGTAGAACACTACTGTGTTCGTCTGCCCCGTGTATCAATCTGGCAATCTCTTTGCCAATCTTCTAAACGACGATGTTCTAATCGCCGGGTGTATTTCTTCGACTGTTTTTGTCTCTCGGACTCTCGTTAAATGATGAGATTTCAGGATCGTTTGACCTATTGCTCTTATACCAATGTTGGGAAAAACTCTCTGAAAACATTCACAGGATTTACCGAACTAATCTTTATTATAACAATCTTTGAAATCACACTTTACAATCTTTACAATGCAATCTATATATACTAGACGAAAGGGTGCGAGTGAACCGACACAATGGTTCGTGGTACCCTTTCATGAACGGTTGCGACTTTTACGAATAGTTGCAACTCTTCATGTTTACTAAATGCTATTCTAGGTCCTTATACTTTATATAATTACAAATTTAACTCTAAACTATTTACATAATCAAGATTAAACTAACAGCAGCAGCAGCAGCAGGATCGACTTAGTTCCAGACCCGAAACTTATATGCAGTGGGGGTGTATTGAGTTAGAAACGCAGGTGGAGTGTGAGGCCTATGGAGTCCGAGATTCAGGCCAAAAAGGGGGCTGTTATGCACTCCTAAACTCACAACAACAGTTGGGCAAATATAAATGGTTGTGCAGTCCAAAAACTCAGCAACCTTTTTATGAGTTTTGGTGTTGCAACTCTATCATTTAAAGCATTAGTTCACACATATTATGGACTCCAAAACATTGCAAATTAATCCCTAACCTCTAACTTGAATTCAACACACACTTAGCCCTTAAAATCAACACCAATCTTTGAACATACTTAGCTTAAAATGCTGCTGTGTGGGCTGTGAATTAATGGACAACAACTTTTGTGGAACATCCTTGGATTATTGCATGAGCTTAGACATAATAAATATACATACAAACTCCTAAAGCACTTCCCATTGATTCTACATGTATTTAGTGTAATGATGTATTCCCGTATATTTTTAGCACCTTAATGATTTTCTTATCATACACATGAAGAAACAAGCTCAATAAATGTAATATGATGAAGAAGAGACAATATGAATATTGAGAGCAAAGTGAACAGTGGCGGCTGGTTATAATATTCAAATGTCAACTGTATGACCAAAAGTAACCCTAGGAGCCTTTTCTAGGCTCCATTAATTAACTTTCACACATTGGCACATTTGGCCCCTAGACTATTACATAAACATAAATTACATAGAAATTAAATACAAGACAAATTACAAAGACAATAAATATTACAAAACAACTCCTAGGATCGAAATAATAAATCTAACAATCTCCCCCTTTTCGATCACTTAGGAGGTCCTGGAACTCGGGCATGGTCAGTCGATTCTCGGAGACCAAGTATGACGTCGAAGCGTCTGGTTACTTGTCTTGTATGTAGCCGTTCGTTCAGGTAGTCTATGCCGCTGAGTGTGTTCTGTATCTCCGTTGGTGAGCATCTTTGTTCAGGATCTGGTTGAGCATCGTAGTCTTGTACTTTCTTTGTAAGAGCAGCTCGAACCAATCTAAGTGTACCATCAGAGTAGCAAGGAAGATCCTCAAAGCGCATATACCTTTTGTAGCCCTTGGAGTTTACAAAAATGACACCCGGATCTCCAGAAAGTATAACTCTGTAGGCCGGGTGGTGGGCTAAAAGAAAACTATCTTGTTCTGGTGCTCGTAGGCCCACCTTAACCATAGCACTCTCGATCGCCATCTGAAAATCTCTTAAGCACATTATGATCGATCGGCGATTCATGCTTCGAACTAAGGCACCTACAGCTGTCATGTGGGATAGACATTTTCTGATTCGACTCTTCAGACTGTCGTGAAGGAACTCAACGTCATCCGCTCTTATGTAGTCAAGGTCATACTCGAAGATGTCATCTCCTGTACCATCTTCTCTTTCCACTTGATAGGAGGGATAGAAGACTTTGGCCTTAGACCAATTGATTTGAGCTTTTTGATCTTTGATTTTGACACCTTAGACCTTCTTTCCCGGAGCATCAATTGGTATTATTCGGCCTGTTCAGCTTTGGAGACATTCGTAAGTTCCATGAGTAGGCGTCTGCTGAAGGCTCCAGGTTTCTTTCTGAATACCATCTTGAATCTTTCTTCTAGATATGGATTCTGAAACCGCTCCGGGGGAAAGTTCTGCAGGAATTCTTTCAGGCCTTGAACGGGGGGTTCTTCGATCTCGTCCTTTTTAGCTTCAAGAAGCTTTATGATAGTCCCCCGCCGTTCTTGTCGCATTTGATCTTTTTCTTCCTGAGGCAGTGTATGAACCTTGCCTTTTGTATAATGATCTACCCAAAATAAATCATCTTTTTTGTACACACCAGGGCCCTCTGGTGTTCATCGAAGCAATCGACCCTTTTTGTTTGGGAGGACCCTGGGAGTTGGGTTTGTTGGACTGGTGGAGGGCTTGGGGATCTTGGGGGGCTAATGGTAATGTGGGATTCTTTTAATGACAGGGGAGCTTGGATGGATGAAAGTATTTCTTCTTGATGAGCTCGAGGTGGTGAATTCAGGAAGTCAAAAGAGGATGATGAGGATTTTTTCGTTGGAGATTCAGGCTCAGGCTTAGGAGTTAATAATGGTTGGTTGTCCTCGGTATCGGAATCTGAATCAGAAACCAATATGATTTCAACTTTCTCGTGTGGCTCCTCAAATTCTACCATAGCTGTCATCGGATCTAGTGGAGCTGGACCCTCGACCATGGGCTCGTCTTCTATTAGCATATATTCCTGAGCCTCCTGACTCTTTTCCCCTGAACCCTGGAATTCAGACCCCTCAGTGGTCTCTGCTCCCCCTATACCCAGCATGGGCTCCTCAAATTGAACTTTTCGTCTCTTCTCCCCCTCATGACGATCAGGGTCGTCCTGATCGTCATGTTTCCTTTTTGGGGCTTCGGCCTGAGTGCGGCATTGGAGTTCAATAACTGCCGACTCCAGGCGATCAATTCGGGAATTGAGCTGTTCCTGGACTTGCAGAATCAAACGGTTAAGCGCATCAAGTTTGTCCGACAGCTCCGATATTTGGTGATGGACTGAATGGGAACCTGGTGGGGGGCCAGCTTCGGAGGCGACACCCTTACCCTTGATTAGAGAAAGAAGGGCGGTGTGACGCTCCTCGGCGGCTTCCCTTTGGGCATCCAGGTCAGCCCGGGTAATCACTCCGGCAGCACGTAATGCTGCCGTTAGCATCTCCAGATTGATTCGGAGATGGCCTGAAGTGGATGGCGTTGATGGAGCCACTTCAGGTCTTCCTTCCGTCATTTCTGGCTCCACTAAGGGACGCTCAGATCCGGAAGTTTGTTGAGCTGCCACGGAGGCAGCTCTTGGGGATGCCACAAAGGCATCGTGCGTCGTGTGTATTTGTTGGGATGGAATCGTGAATGAAGGAAGTTCGGTCACGTGGGGAGGAGTGTGACCTCTTTCAACACCGCCACTCTCCGAATGAGAGGGCGATGGAGTATGTGGTAGATCCCCGTGGAATGAAGTGGTTTCCCTTTGAGGGGAAACCAAGTGGGTGGTGGGGGTTGTTTCGACCGCTGGACTAACGGTCTTATGAAGGGGAGTCCGGCTAATAGGGCTTGGTTCACCCTCAGACTGAATTTCCCTCGCTCTTACGACAGAGACGGTTCTTTTGGAATCCGCCGCCTCTGCCGTGTTACCTACATCTCCCTCTCTCACAATCTCAGCCTCCCGCTCACCGAAACCCATAGACTGTTGAACATCCATCCGTTCTCCCTCATGCTCACTCTCTCTTTGCTCACCTTCGGAGTGGTTAGTCTCAGTCGATTCCGACTGAGACTCATCCGGATAACTCTCTCTTATATAAGCCCTTACCCGCTCCGTGCCCCTTGACCTCGTTAGAATAGATAGAGGAATTTTCATCACCGGTACCGTCGGGGCCCCCTTTGGCAGAGTTAACTTTTGAATTGCCACTGTGGGGTAGACATCATCCTCCAGACGCTCATGAATGTCATCGTCTTGATCCATTGCACACTGTATGATGAGTTGTAGGAATCTTTGAAAAGGAATATACTTGCGGCCTTTCTTTGTGCTTCTTTCGACATAGACTCTTCGTAATTCTTCAAAGATGAATGCAGCATAGTCCACGTGTCGGTCAAAGGCAAAGCCGGCGAACATGGCTAGTACCTGGGCCGACGCTGAGTCATGACCTGAATGCTTGGCGGTGAAGCATTTGTTGAGCACATCGAAGAGAATCCGCCAGTGGGATTGAAGGTTTTTCGTGCGGAAGTCTGATGGTTTGGAAAGAGGACTGTCATACCCTAGAGTTTGTATTTCAGTTAGGGTTTTAGAGACGGATGGGTTTGGGTCGAATAAATCCCGGGTGGGAAGGTAATATTCTGTGGGTAGATGAAGAATGTGGCGGATGGCAGAAGTAGTGACTTTGACTGGAACGCAGTCAATGGTGGAGGTGAAGTGAGGTTCGGGGTCGGTTATATATTGTAGCCTGTTCCAGAATTGTTGGAGATATATCTGGGGAACAGCTATGGCAGTGGATAGTGCATAATAGATGGGATGGCGGATGAGGATGTCGAAAGCAAGGGTTTGGGTTTCTTTTGTAAGGATGGAAACGTCGAGTTGCCAGTTATGTGGGATAAACTCGACAAACTCGGCGCTGGGTAGGATGGATTCCTCGGGTAGCTGAGCATTGTTATTTGGAATGGGAGGATGGGGTACGGTGAGAATGATTGCGGGATCCATTATCCTGCAAAGTGCAACAAAGTTAGAATCAAAAGACTTGAGATGATAATGCATTGATGTGAAGTCCAGATGAGTGTGAAATAGAAATTGTCAGATCTGTTTAGCATCGGGTCTTTATTAGCAGAATAAAATTCCACTAATAAAGTCCAAAGTCAATCGTTAAGAGACCGATGTTAGATAAGACCGTTTCACTCAAACACTGATCCTAACTCTAATCAATGGTGCACTTGGATGGAACTATTTTTGTGATTTTTTAATTTTATAAACATGCAGAAATGGAAAAATTAAAAATTAAAAAAATCCTAAGTGTTGGATTGCGGATGGTCCGAATTCGGATGAACAGTGTCACCGAATTCGGATCAATCCGAAATCGGATGATGCATGATTGATGAGTGGGTCCGAATTCGGATGTGTTGAAAAACAGGGACCGAATTCGGATGATGAGAAAATGGGGACCGAATTCGGATGATGGTCCGAACTGTAAGTCATGAAATGAATGAAGGTGGTCCGAATTCGGAAGGGTCATGGAACATGATCCGAATTCGGATGATGACTTATGTAAATGCATGCAATGATATGGATAGGTCCTGATTTCGGATGGTACCCAGAATTCGGGTGGGAACCGAATTCGGATATCATCCGAATTTGGATGAAAAGTGGTGTACATACTTAGACTAAATTCAAGTTTTGAAAATTTTTGCCTTACTTTGATGGTCCGAATTCGGATCAACAGTGATCCGAATTCGGATCAACAGTGGTTCGAACTTGGATTTGTGCTTTGAAATTTTTTTTTGAAATTAGTCTATGTCGGACATCCGAATTCGGGTGGTGGTCCGAATTCGGACATCCGAAACTGCATGAGTGCAGTTAATGTGTTCATGCAAGAAATAAACGTGAACAGTTGAAAAAATAGAAATGCATGAGATTACAGATCCTAGTCTAAAACAAGTTACTGAACATTTTTTCTAACTACAACTAAAGAAAAATAACACATTAAAGTACCTAAAGTGAGTAAAAATCGAAATGAAAAAACTAAGAAAAAATGAGAATCAAACTCATAATATAGGAAGATAAATACTTAAATAAAGTGAAAAGAAAGTTACCTGATGATGGCAAAGTAGGAAAATGCAAGAAAAACAGAAGAAGATGAAGATCGAAAAGCTTTGAAGAGTAACAATGGTGGTTCGGCGGTAGGAATTGCGACGGAAGGAAGAAGAAAGAAGGAGAAATATCTTGAAAGTGAAGCTATTGACCGTTTGACCACCCCTATATAAATCCGCGCGGGTCGGGTACCGGGTCAGAGGGTCCGCGCCCAAAAAGGGAGATGGGCTGCCGGATCCAAGCTTAACACACACACACAAAATATGGGCTTTTAAACAAAAACAAGATTCAAATGAAATTTTTTTTTTGCCCAATTTTATTGCATCTTTTTGAGTTTTTCTATTAGACTTCAAAATAAAATATTTTTGGTATTTTCTTTAATTTTGAAATTAAAATAAAATGAAATGAAGTAAACTAAAATCTTTTTGGCTTTTTGATAAATTTGAAAGATAAAATCTTTTTGTGATTTTCTGACCTATTAAATTAAAACTTAAAATTAAATTAAAACTTAAGGCCAACCTAAAATTTAAAAATTTAACTATAAAAGAAATAAAGAGAAACACAGAATTATAAAATTTAAAATCCTAACTCTACTCCCCTCAACTAAATACCGGTTCTTTTCCTTTTCATTTAAATCACGACAACCCTTTTTAGCCTTACAAACACAGACAAACCTGGATATTGTTTGCATCCCACTCCGTGATGAACAATTCACACAGCAACTTATCAGGATCATTAATTATTAAAAATATACGTAGATAAAGAAATATTGAGTTTCAATCTTGTGACATAATCCTTAAATTTAAATAACAGATATTTTCTAAAATAAAGGAATCTCAATCATGATAGATTGAAATAGAATTATTTAAGACAATATCTGATATTTAATTGGAAGGCGGATTCAACATGCCGATATGGGATACTAAAAACTGAAAACGAGGTTCGTCTAAAGCTTCAGTAAATATATCTGCAAGTTGGTTTTCCGTGCCTACAAAATACAACTCAATGGTTCCCTTTTCTACGTGATCTTTAATAAAATGATACCTGATATCTATGTGTTTTGTTCGAGAGTGCTGCACGGGATTGCAAGAGATGGCAATTGCACTTCGAGAATCACAGTAAATAGGGATATTGGTGAGTGAGAACCCATAATCGCGTAATTGTGTTCTCATCTACAGCACTTGAGAGCAACAGCTTGCAGCTGCTACATACTCAGCCTCAGCTGTAGATGTGGAAACACAATTCTGCTTTTTGGAAGACCAACTCACCGGTCTATCGCCTAAAAACTGTATTCCTCCCGACGTGCTTTTTCTGTCCACTCTACAAACTGCAAAATCAGCATCTGAAAACACGGTAAGCTCGAAATCGGTTCCCTTTGGATACCACAGACCAAGTTCGGGTGTACCCTTAAGATAACGAAAAATGCGTTTTACCACAGTTAGGTGTGATTCTTTTGGGTCGGCCTGAAATCTAGCACAAAGACATGTTGAAAACACTATATCCGGCCTACTGGCAGACAAGTATAGTAAGGATCCTATCATCCCTCTGTAAGTTGTATTATCGACACTTTTCCCGGAAGGATCGGTGTCTAACTTACAGTTGGAGGCCATGGGAGTTGCGATACTCGTGCAAGAGTCTAACTTATACTTCTTGAGAATGTCAAGAGTATATTTCGACTGGTTCACAAAAATACCATCCTCAAGTTGTTTGACTTGTAATCCGAGGAAAAAATTCATTTCCCCCCATCATACTCATCTCAAACCTGGACTCCATTAGGGCTGAAAAATCCTTACAAAAATTACTGTCAGTAGATCCAAATATAATATCGTCGACATAAATTTGTACTAGCATTATATGTGGGCCTTCCCTTTTTGTGAACAGAGTTGTGTCCACCACACCTTTATAGAAACCGGCAGAAATAAGGAAATTTGAAAGACTATCATACCATGCTCGAGGTGCTTGTTTTAAACCATAGAGGGCCTTATCTAGCACATAAACATGGTCGGGTTTATGTGCATCAACAAAGCCTTGTGGTTGTTCAACATACACCTCCTCGTTAAGTTCACCGTTTAGGAAGGCAGTCTTGACGTCCATTTGGTACACTTTGAAATCTTTGTGTGCCGCGTACGCTAAGAAGATTCTGATTGCTTCGATCCGTGCAACTGGAGCGAAGGTCTCGTCATAATCTATTCCTTCTTGTTGTCGGTAGCCTTTGGCAACAAGTCTTGCTTTATTCCTTATCACAATGCCGTTTTCATCTCGTTTGTTCTTAAAGATCCACTTCGTTCCGATGACTGTACGGTCTTTTGGCTTGGGAACTAACCGCCATACTCGTAGATGTTCAAACTGGTTGAGTTCCTCTTGCATTGCAACTATCCAATCTGGATCTGTCAGGGCTTTATCCACACGAGCGGGCTCTATCATACTCAAGAATGATGCGAAGAGGCATTCATTAGCAGATGCCCTACGAGTTTGGACTCCTGTTGATACGTCACCAATGATTTGATCTGTTGGGTGACTTCGGGTCCATTTGATCTCGTGTGGAAGGGGTGCTCGGGATGGAACCCTTGTGGTTAATGTGGGGATGAATGAGGATTCATGGTCAATGGTTTCAAATGAAGGTACCACTGGTTCAGGTTCGATTCCCGAGTGTTCAGGTTAAGGAAGAATTGTTGGTATTATATGTGAGGGTATAATAGGAGTAGATTCAACTGCGGATGTGTCGGTGGATGATGTGGATGGATGAGGGTATGTTGAAGAAGATTGAGCGGAGAAACTTTGTGGCGCAGTTTGTTAGGCACAAAAAGGCCTCAGTCAAACCTGTTCTACATCTGAGGGGGAGATTTATAATCAAACCTGTTGATGCATTTGAAGGTTGAATTTAAGGCCTGTTATATGCCTTATTGAAACCTGAAAATGATTTGCAATATCAGTCTAAAGCTGTTCTATATGTTGCATGTGTTGCAACTAAGACAGTTTGTCCAAGCTGCTCTGTCTGCTGAACAGGCTGGACATAAACTGTCTACGCTGCTCTTACACTGTTGAGCAGCTTGGGCATTTTTAAAGTGTTCTTGTTTTTTGTGAACAGAACCTGTTCTTTGTGAACAGGCTAAACACTTTATGGAATTGTTTCCAAGTCATCATGTATTGTTTTTGACTACAAGATCAGTTTTACAAAGTCGAAGACAAAGTGGAAAACAGAACTGCTCAGCCTGCCCACGCTGTTCTGTAACATGAAGACAAAAGGTTATTTGAAAAAGGGTGACAGACCTTTTTTCTTCATATCAAAAATAGGCTTTAACAAGGAAGAAAGACGCAAAGTTGAAACATTCCTAAATTAGTTAAAGGCAATCGCAACAGTCAACAAAGTGAAAGACAAAAGTTCTTGACATGTGAAGTCAAGTCTGCTTTTTCAGCAAAGGGAAAAGGTAGGTTGTCTTTTTCAACAGACTTCTCCTTTTTTCATTTCATCCAATGAAGATGTTTTCTCTTAGATCCTCTGAGTGGGTATAAAAGGAAACCCGCCCTTCCCCCCCTTAAGGCACCAGCAAGAAAAAAAAGTTTTTTTTGTGAAAAAAAAGGAAAAACAAGCTAAGTGCTGAAACCAGAGTGAACGTGCAATTGTGATTTTCATGCATGCAAGCCCTTCTGTGTAAATCAGTATCATTGTGTCTAAAGCTGTTTACATAGTTGTTCCCTTAAGTTCTTGTAAACACAGTGAGTGCTTCTTAGTGAGTGTATTCATTGTACACTAGTTTGAGTTTGTCTTAGACTAGTGAACATACTGTTGTATCTGTCATCTCAGCTTGAACTATTCCGCATTCAAGCTTGTTTGTAATTAACAAATTGTTGATAATACATACAAACATTGAGAAATAGTGTGTAGTTTTTAAATTGCTGTATTCACCCCCCCCCCCTCTACAGCTTAAAGCTATATACTTTGGGAACCTCTCGGGACCTACAACTGGTATCAGAGCAGTTTAGAGTGTGTGTCATTCTAGATCTCTCATTCTCCCAAGTTTCCATGGACAACAGTGCTGCAAATTCTTCTTACTATGACAATGGCTCTATGGGCAAACCTCCAAAATTTAATCATCAAAACTTCTCTAGTTGGAAGTGCAGAATGATGCTCTATTTAGAGAATCTGGACGTACAACTGCCAGAGATAGTGATGGAGGGTCCCTATGTGCCAACCTCTGTTACTACCATAACTCCAGCGGTTGAAGGAGCTGCTCCTGAAATCAGGACCTTTGAGAAAGCTAAAGCTCAATGGTCTGATGAAGATAAGAGACTGGTGGCTCTGGATGCAAAGGCCAGAAACAATCTGGTCATTTCTCTTCCTGATGATGTGTTCAAACAGGTTGAGAAAATGAAGACAGCAAAAGAAATGTGGGATACTTTGTGTACTGTCTATGATGGACCCACAATCACACTGGACAACAGGATCAACAATCTTGTTAGACAGTATGAACTTTTCTTTGCTAAACCAAAGGAGACTCTCACTGAAACCTACACCAGGTTTACTGCTTTAGTGAATGATCTCAAAGCTGTTGGGATCACTAAGGACAGTCTCACCTTGGTGAATAAATTTCTGGACATTCTACCTGAAGAGTGGAACTACTTCTCAACAATTCTAAGGAACTCAGGTACTATCAGAAGTATGGATCTAGTCAATCTGTATGGATCCTTACTGAATGATGAACAATCAAGGCAACAAAAGAGAAATGTCTTGGAAATGTCCAAAAGAGGTGCAGCCTTTGTGGCTAATGTGAGACAGCCTGTAAATCAGGTGAGTGATGTGTTCACTCAACCTGATCAACAGGATGATGACAAGGAGGAAGTGTCAGATGAAGAAGATACTGCAGATCTTGCTGAACAAGATGATGAGCAAATGATAGCTATGCTTGTCAAAAGGTTCAACAAGAAAAGGTTTGGAAGAAACATGCTGCAAGGAAATTCAGGTGCTGGGAAAAAGAAGGCATTTGATAAATCCAAGGCTGAGTGTTTCAAATGTGGCAAAACTGGTCATATAGCTACTGACTGTGTGTCAAAAGCTGTTGGTCAGTCATCCAAACCATACAAGACAAACAAGGATGATGGTTATAGGGTTAAGTACCTTATGGCCATGGCTAAGCTGAGGAAGTTGGAAAACTCAGTGGGTTCCAACCGCCAAAAGGGACTTATGGCAGAGACTTGTGATTGGGAGGAATCTGATTCATCGTCTGATGAAGTAGACAATCAATGTCTGATGGCCAACACTGATGTCCCATCAACAAGCAGTTTCAAACAGGATATGGCTGAAGCTGAAGCTTTCAGCAGCTTAGAGAACTGGAATCCTACTATGATGTATAAGGTACAAAATTTTATGGCTTAAAGTTCTGAAGAAAAAGTTAAAATGTTTGAATATATGCTTGTTGATCTAAAAGCTGCTGTTGAGAAGCATGATGCTTTACTATCTGAAATCTCTAAGCTTAAAACTGATCTTAAAACTAAATCTAGTAAACTGGACAGTTTCCATAAGTTGGAAACTGAGCTTGATGAATTAAAACACATCAACTCTATTTTACTGGAAGAAAAGAGAGAAACAGATATAAAGCATGCTAAGCTTCAAAAGATAGTTGACTCTTGGTGCCAATCTGCACAAAAAGTCAGCCATTGTATAAGTCAACAGATTCCTGCACAAATCCAAGCCTATCTTGGAGGGTATCTTGACACAGCAGCTTCCATTGTTGAGATCAATAATCTGAAAGAAGATTTATCCACTCTTGGTGAACTTCCAAACACATTCATTCAAAATGTGAATGGTAAACTAATCTCAACAAATAGGTTTGTCAGGCCTCAAAACACTGACAGCTTGTGTGAATTTAGTTCTAAAGCTGATATTGGAATTTGTTCTCCATCAAGTCAGCCTGCTAAGTTCTCTGCTGGTTCACACAAGCAAAAGAAAGGAAAACATGTTCAAACTGAAGTTGTGGATACTAAACCTGTTGACAAAACAGGTTCTGATTCCAAAGCTGATGGTAAAAAGCATGTTAATCCTTTTGATGCTAAACACTTTGAAAACAAGTTTTCAAAAAGTAAGCAGCCTGTTTACAACAAGGGTAAGTCTCATGTTGAAAACAAAACTGCTGTGATTTCAAATAAGTTTTCAAATCATAGTGGTAAACTGGTTTTAAATAAGAATAAGCTTTTCAAAACCAGACACAGTGAATATGCTGATAGGCAGCATAAATCATAATTCAGTAGGGGCAAAGGCAAAGCCATTGCTCAAACTGAGATAATTGGGAATAAGTTTCCCAAACCTGTGGAAGCTCAAAAGCAATCAAGCTCCCTGTCTTTGACATCTGTCCTCCTAAAAAGAGGAAAGAAGAGGCAGCCAAAGCTGTGGCTATTGAACTATCCACTCAAGCTGTTGATTCAACAAAAAGTAATAAAACTGCTAAAAATGCTGAAAGAATCAACAAAAATAATTCAGAATGTGTTTCTGAAAGATCTTCTTCCAAAAACCCTAAAAAGAGAAAATGTTACAAATGTGGGAAGAAGACACATCTGGCCAAGGATTGTCCTGAATCTGAGGACATAAGGCCTGTTGACTCTGTTGTTTCCACCACAGCTGTTACAAGCAGTGTTGGAAATGTCACAGTCACTGAAAGTGGTATTCAAGCTGATACCATTCAAATAGGGAATATTAGTGTGGATATTTCAAGTCCATCAACAAATGTTGATGAAGTAGGAGAACTCATCTCTGTGATGAGTTCCCCTAAAAATGACTAATATTCTTCTTGTCACTCTGCAGGAAAAACAACCATCCCAGGTTTGGTACTTGGACAGTGGCTGCTCAGGGCACATGACAGGTTGTAAGGACCTGCTGAGTGATCTCAGGCCTGAAAAAGGGCCAAAAGTCACATTTGGTGACAATGTACAGGGATGCACTGAGGGATATGAAACTCTTAAAGCTGGTGCTGCAGTGTNNNATCCGGATTGGATAGTTGCAATGCAAGAGGAACTCAACCAGTTTGAACAGCTAAGAGTATGGCGGTTAGTTCCCAAGCCAAAAGACCGTACAATCATCGGAACAAAGTGGATCTTCAAGAACAAACGAGATGAAAACGGCATTGTGATAAGGAACAAAGCAAGACTTGTTGCCAAAGGCTACCGACAACAAGAAGGCATAGATTATGACGAGACCTTCGCTCCCGTTGCACGGATCGAAGCAATCAGAATCTTCTTGGCGTATGCGGCACACAAAGACTTCAAAGTGTACCAAATGGACGTCAAGACTGCCTTTCTGAACGGTGAACTTAACGAGGAAGTGTATGTTGAACAACCACAAGGCTTTGTTGATGCACATAAACCTGACCATGTTTATGTGCTAGATAAGGCCCTCTATGGTTTAAAACAAGCACCTCGAGCATGGTATGATAGTCTTTCGAATTTCCTTATTTCTGCCGGTTTCTATAAAGGTGTGGTGGACACAACTCTGTTCACTAAAAGGGAAGGCCCACATATAATGCTAGTACAGATTTATGTTGACGATATTATATTTGGATCTACTGACAGTAATTTTTGTAAGGATTTTTCAGCCCTAATGGAGTCTCGGTTTGAGATGAGTATGATGGGGGAAATGAACTATTTCCTCGGATTACAAGTCAAACAACTTGAGGATGGGATTTTTGTGAACCAGTCGAAATATACTCTTGACATTCTCAAGAAGTATAAGTTAGACTCTTGCACGAGTATCGCAACTCCCATGGCCTCCAACTGTAAGTTAGACACCGATCCTTCTGGGAAAAGTGTCGATAATACAACTTATAGAGGGATGATAGGATCCTTACTGTACTTGACTGCCAGTAGACCGGATATAGTGTTTTCAACATGTCTTTGTGCTAGATTTCAGGCCGACCCAAAAGAATCACACCTAACTGCGGTAAAACGCATTTTTCGTTATCTTAAGGGTACACCCGAACTTGGTCTATGGTATCCAAAGGGAACCGATTTCGATCTTACCGCATTTTCAGATGCTGATTTTGCAGGTTGTAGAGTGGACAGAAAAAGCACATCGGGAGGAATACAATTTTTAGGCGATAGACCGGTGAGTTGGTCTTCCAAAAAGCAGAATTGTGTTTCCACATCCACAGCTGAGGCTGAGTATGTAGCAGCTGCAAGCTGTTGCTCTCAAGTGCTGTGGATGAGAACACAATTACGTGATTATGGGTTCTCACTCACCAATATCCCTATTTACTGTGATTCTCGAAGTGCAATTGCCATCTCTTGCAATCCCGTGCAGCACTCTCGAACAAAACACATAGATATCAGGTATCATTTTATTAAAGATCACGTGGAAAAGGGAACCATTGAGTTGTATATTGTTGGCACGGAATACCAACTAGCGGATATATTTACTAAAGCTTTAGACGAACCTCGTTTTCGGTTTTTAGTATCTCATATCGGCATGTTGAATCCACCTTCCAATTAAATATCAGATATTGTCTTAAATAATTCTATTTCAATCTATCATGATTGAAATTTCTTTATTTTAGAAAATAACTGTTATTTAAATTTAAGGTTTATGTCACAAAATTAAAACTCATTATTTCCTTATCTGCGCATATTTTTAATAACTAATGATCCTGATAAATTGCTGTGTGAATTGTTCATCATGGAGTGGGATGCAAACAATATCCAGGTTTGTCGGTATTAGTAATGCTTAAAAGAAGGGTTGTCGTGATTTAAATCTGAAAAGAAAAAAGGATCGGTATTTATTTGAGGGGGAGTAGAGTTAGGATTTTAAATTTTATAATTCTGTGTTTCTCTTTGTTTCTTTTATAGTTAAAGTTTAAATTTTAGGTTGGTCTTAATTTTTAATTTAATCTTAAGTTTAATTTAATATGTCAGAAAATCACAAAAAGATTTTAACTTTCAAATTTATCAAAAAGCCAAAAATATTTTAGTTTACTTTATTTTATTTTATTTTTATTTCAGAAAAATATCAAAATATTTTACTTCGTTTTTGTTCATTTTTGTTTCAAAGAAAATCACAAAAAGATGGAATATTTTTTGGCCCATTTTTTTAAACCTTGTTTCATTTTTTAAATAGCCCAAAAGTTTTTTTTGTGTATTGAGCCCAACCCGCCGGCCCATCTCTCATTAGTGGGACGCGGATCCCTCTGACCCGGTACCCGACCGGCGTGAATTTATATAAGACGGTCAAACAGTCAAAATTTTCACTTTCTTCATCCACAAGATATTTCTTTCTTCTTCTCCTTGTTCCCGTCGATACCACCGCCCAAGAACCACCATATCCACCACTTCAAGCTTTTGCACCATCATCTTTCTCTGTTTTTCTTGCTTTTTCCTTCTTCGGCACTACCAGGTAACATATTTCTGTCTTTATTTCAGTCTTTAACTTCCTAGTTGCTTGTTTGATTTTCAAAATTTTTATAGTTTTTATTTTCGGTTTTTATTCATTTTAGGTACTGAAATGTGTTATTTTTCTTTAGTTGTAGTTAGATAAAATGTTCAGTAACTTGTTTTAGACTAGGATCTGTAATTTCATGCATTTTTATTAACATTTCAACTGTTCACGTTTATTTTTGCATGAACATTAACTGCACTCATGCAGTTTCGGATGTCCGAATTCGGACCACCACCCGAATTCGGATGTCCGACTTAGACTAAACTTCAAAATTTTCAACGTACAAAATCCTAGTTCGGACCATTGTTGATCCGAATTCGGGTCACTGTTGATCCGAATTCGGACCATCAAAGAAAGGCAAAATTTTTCAAAACTTGAATTTAGTCTAAGTTTGTTCACCACTGTTCATCCGAATTCGGATGATATCCGAATTCGGTTCCAATCCGAATTCTGGGTACCATCCGAACTCAGGACCTTTCCATATCATTTCATGCATTTACATAAGTCATCATCCGAATTCGGATCATGTTCCATGACACATCCGAATTCGGACCACTTTCATTCATTCCATGCCTCACATTTCGGACCATCATCCGAATTCGGTTCCTGTTTTCAACTCATCCGAATTCGAACCCCCCAAACATCATTCATGCAACATCCGATTTCGGACTGATCCGAATTCGGTGACACTGTTCATCCGAATTCGGACCATCCGAAATCCACACTTAGGATTTTTTTTTATTTTTCATTTTTTCCATTTTGTGCATTTTCATATAAATTAAAAATCACAAAAAAATAGTTCCATCCAAGTGCACCATTGATTAGAGTTAGGATCAGTGTTTGAGTGAAACGGTCTTATCTAACATCGGTCTCTTAACGATTGACTTTGGACTTTATTAGTGGAATTTTATTCTGCTAATAAAGACCCGATGTTAAACAGATCAGACAATTTCTATTTCACACTAATCTAGACTTCACATCAATGCATTATCATCTCAAGTCTTAGGATTCTAACTTTGTTGCACTTTGCAGGATAATGGACCCCGAAATCATTCTCACCGTACCCCATCCTCCCATCCCAAATAACAATGCTCAGCTACCAGAGGAATCCATCCTACCTAGCGCCGAGTTTGTCGAGTTTATCCCCCATAACTGGCAACTCGACGTCTCTATCCTTCCAAAAGAATCCCAAACCCTAGCATTTGACATTCTCACCCGCCATCCCATATATTATGCCCTTTCCACAGCCATCGCCGTTCCCCAGATTTACCTACAACAATTCTGGAACAGGCTACAATTCTTAACCGACCCCGAACCTCACTTCACCTCCACCATTGACTGCGTTCCAGTCAAAGTCACAACCACAGCCATTCGTCACATCCTTCGTTTTCCCATCCAAGACTACATTCCCTCCATTAACTCATTCGATCCAAACCCATCCGTCTCAGAAGCCCTTTCTGAAATTCAAAACCTAGGGTATGACGGATCCCTTACCAAACCATCCGACTTTCGCACCAAGAACCTTCAGTCCCACTGGAGAATTCTCTTCGATGTACTCAACAAGTGCCTGACAGCCAAACATTCTGGTCATGACTCAGCATCGGCCCAGGTTTTAGCCATGTTCGCTGGCTTTGCCTACGACCGACACGTGGACTATGCGGCTTTCATCTTTGAAGAATTAAGAAGAGTCCACGTGGAAAGGAGCACGAAGAAAGGACGCAAGTATGTCCCCTATCAACGATTCCTTCAGCTCATCATACAATACGCCATGGATCAGGACGAAGACATTCATGAGCGTCCAGAAGCTGATGTCTATCCAACCGTCGCTATCCAGAAACTGACTTTGCCAAAAGGGGCACCAACGGTACAGGTAATGAAGATTCCATTATCAACTCTGACGAGGTCGAGGGGTACAGATCGGGTAAGGGACTATATGAGAGAAAATTATCCGGATGAGTCTCAGTCTGAATCGACTGAGACTAACCAGTCCGACGGTGAGCAACATGAGAGTGAGAACGAGGGAGAAAGGATGGAAGTACAACAATCACTGGGTTATGGTGAGAGGGAGGCTGAGAGTGTAAGGGAGGGAGCCGTAGGTGAGACGGCAAAGACGGCGGATTCTGAACGAACCGTCTCTGTCGTAAGGCCGAGGGATACGCAATCTGAGGGTGAACCAAGCCCTATCAGCCGGACACCACTTCATAAGACCGTTAGTCCAGCGGTCGCCACAACCCCAACCATCCACTTGTTTTCCCCTCAAAGGGAAACCACTTCATTACACGGGGATCTTCCACATACGCCATCGCCCTCTCATTCGGAGAGTGGCGGTGTTGAAAGAGGTCACACTCCTCCCCACGTGACCGAACTTCCTTCGCCCACGATTCCATCCCCACAAACAGACACCGTGCACGATGCTTTTGTGGCATCCCCAAGAGCTGCCTCCGTGGCAGCTCCCGAAACTTCCAGATCTGAGCGTCCCGTAGTGGAGCCAGAGATGACGGAAGGAAGACCGGGAGTGGCTCAATCTACGCCAACCACTTCCGGCCATCTCCCCATCAATTTGGAGATGTTAACGGCAGCCTTACGTGCTGCCGGCGTTATCACCCGGGCTGACCTTGACGCCCAAAGGGAGGCAGCCGAGGAACGACATACCGCCCTTCTTTCTCTTATAAAGGGTAAGGGTGTCGCCTCCGAAGCCGGCCCCTCACAAGGATCCCACTCAGTCCAACTACAAATGGCGGAGCTCTCTGACAAACTGGACGCACTCAATCGCCTAATCCTTCAGGTCCAGGAGCAGCTAAATTCCAGGATGGATCGCCTCGAGTCGGCAGTTATTGATCTCCAATGCCGCGCTCAGGCCGAAACCCTCAAAAGAAAACATGACGACCAGGACGACCCTGATCGTCATGAGGGGGAGAAGCGCAGAAAAGTACAATTTGAGGAGCCCATGCTGGGTACAGGGGGAGCAGAGACCGCCGAGGGGTCTGAATTTCAGGGGTCGGGGGAAAAGTCACAGGAAGCTCAGGAGTACATGCTAATTGAAGACGAGCCGATGGTCGAGGGTCCAGCTCCACTGGATCCAATGACAGCCATGGTAGAATTTGAGGAGCCACACGAGAAGGTTGAAATCATATTAGTTTCTGATTCAGATTCTGATACCGAGGACAACCAACCACTTTTAACTCCTAAGCCTGAACCTGACTCTCCAACCAAAAATTCCTCATCCTCTTCCTTCGATTTCCTGAATTCACCACCCAGAGCCCAACAGGAAGACATACTCTCATCCATCCAAGCTCCCCCATCACTAAAAGAATCCCACATTACAGTCAGCCCACCAAGATCCCCAAGCCCTCCACCAGTCCAACAAACCCAACGCTCAGGTCCCTCCCAAACAAAAAGGGTTGACTGCTTCGATGAAACTCCCGAGGGTCCTGGAGTGTACAGAAAAGACGACCTATTCTGGGTAGACCACTACACGAAAGGAAAAGTTCACACACTGCCGCAGAGCGAAAAAGATCAAATGCGTCAAGAACGGCGGGGGCTATCATAAAGCTTCTTGAAGCTAAAAAGGACGAAATCGAAGAACCCCCCGTTCAAGGCCTGAAAGAATTCCTGCAGAACTTTCCCCCGGAGCGATTTCAGAATCCATATCTAGAAGAAAGATTCAAGATGGTATTCAGAAAGAAACCTGGAGCCTTCAGCAGACGCCTACTCATGGAACTTACGAATGTCTCCAAAGCTGAACAGGCCGAATACTACCAATTGATGCTCCGGGAACAAAGGTCTAAGGTGTCAAAGTCAAAGATTAAAAAACTCAAATCAATTACCATGTGCAAAAGAGCCAAAGTATTCTATCCCTCCTATCAAGTGGAAAGAGAAGATGGTACGGGAGATGACATCTTTGAGTATGACCTTGACTACATAAGAGCGGATGACGTTGAGTTCCTTCACAACAGTCTGAAAAATCGAATCAGAAAACGTCTATCCCACATGACAGCTGTAGGTGCCTTAGTTCGAAGCATGAATCGCCGATCGATCATAATGTGCTTAAGAGATTTTCAGATGGCGATCGAGAGTGCTATGGTTAAGGTGGGCCTACGAGCACCAGAACAAGATAGTTTTCTTTTAGCCCACCACCCGGCCTACAGAGTTATACTTAAAGGAGATCCGGGTGTTATTTTTGTGAACCACAAGGGCTACAAAAGGTATATGCGCTTTGAGGATCTACCTTGCTATTCCGATGGTACACTTCGACTGGTTCGAGCTGCTCTCACAAAGAAAGTACAAGATTATGATGCTCAACCAGATCCTGAACAGAGATGCTCACCTACGGAGATACAAAATACACTCAGCGGCATAGACTACCTGAACGAGCGGCTACATACAAGACAAGTAACCAGACGTTTCGATGTCATACTTGGTCTTCGTGAATCAACAGATCATGCGCGAGTTCCAGGACCTCCTAAGTGATCGAAAAGGGGGAGATTGTTAGATTAATTATTTCGATCCTAGGAGTTATTTTGTAATATTTATTAACATTGTAATGTGTCTTGTATTTATTTCTATGTAATTTCTTTCTTATGTAATAGTGTAGGGGCCATTGTTGCCAAGTCTTGTAAGTTAATTAAATGAGCCTATAAAGGCTCCTAGGGTTGCTTTTTGACAATATACGGTTGACCTACATTTGAATCTTCTCTTGGAGCCGCCACTGTTCTTCCATATTCACCAACATTCATATTGTCTTCTTTCTTATTAAAAACACATTTATTGAGCTTGTTTCTTCATGTGTTTGATGAGAAAAACGTCAAGGTGCTGAATATATACGGGATTTCATATTAACAGGGTAAGGCTCTAGTTTGAGGCTGATGACCTTTGTTGACCGAGACATTAACATTTTTATACTGCCTTTTTTGAGGGTCAGGTAGAACCCTAGATGACTTGGCGTGTAAACTTAAACTGATTTAGTGAACTCTGGTTGATATAATTTCTTATCTTTAGTGGTTGATTATTTATCGATATATGACTTTAGAAACTTTTGGATTATCCCGTATTTTTTAGGTATATTGCACTGTGAATGGTGGAATTTAGTTTTAAAATATTATGTTCTTTCAAAAACAGAGCAAAAGGGAAAACACCTAGGGTTTCTGCGTCTCAATATGCAAACCCTTAGGGTTTGTCTCGGGTTTCCTTTGTTTGCTGTTTATGATATTATTTCATGCATATAATATCATACAATTGAATCTTAATTAATTTTATAGTTGTTTCATGATAAAGTTTCAAACTTTGATCAAGAACAAAAGATTAAATCATGAAAGATGAATGTCTTAAGTAAGAAAGTTTTTATTCATGTTAACAAGGATTTAAATATTTAAAGGGTTTTAAATATGGAAACCTAAGTCTTTTATAATTCAATTGGTTAAATTTAAATCTTTTTTGATTTAATAATTGAATTTTAACAAGAACTTTGTTATTTGAAGACACAAAGTCATGCATAGAATTCCCGGGCTTTAATACGTTCAAATACCCTAAAATCGCTATGTTTGAGTATACATAGTCGAATTTGGCGCCCAAGAATTATTATTTGAAACTACTCGGGTCCTTGCCATGATATTTTTATTTGTTTATATACGTAATATACAAATGTGAAATGAAATCATGGAACCCTAAAATATTTGTTAAGATTAAATATACCATTGATGTAATGAATCTATAACATGTTACAATATCGCTGTCATGATGGGATTGTCGAAACGGTGTAAATAGTCGAAGGCAGAATGGATATTAAGTAGTTCGATGTGACTCTCCTCCTATCTGGATCCTGCTTGATACCAATGTAACAGAAATTAGATTGGTCATACATAAACTGAATTTATGATCATGATGAAATTAACTTTAACTAAAAAGTAAAATTGAACTTTTTACGCGTTACATGTTGAATTATTTAACAAATAATGAAAAGGATATTATAAAATACGATTTTATAAAGTAATCGTTTTTACAATTTATATAGGCCCTTACGAATGTTAAAGTTATTTCACAAAGAAAAACCATTGTAAATTTTAAGTTGATGTCATCCATTTGAACACCACTTGGAATTGTATGGACGTGATACATGTAAGAAGTGCTCTAGCCAATTACATGAACTTGTTGTCTTACGAAACAATGTGATTTCCATATTTAGATATGAGCTCAAGGCATCAATGAGATTTTTCATGTCTTTGAATCTCATAAAGGAGATTTCCATACTATACAATTGATGATAAACCTACCATAATAGCCATACTATGCAAAAAGTGCCTTTATCAATTGCTTGGAATGATATATTATGGATCTCAACCTATTAATTAAACCATTGTTTTGAGAAAAACAAGAAGGGTAATTGGTTTATATGATTAAAATACCCAGTTGCTGTCAAAAGAATTACTTTAGAATTGTCATAACTATCTTTTAATACGCTTAACGTTCTTTGCAAATTATTCTCAAAGAATGAAAGGAAATATGAATTCCTAATGTCACCCTTTATGATATTATTACAAGTCTTGTTCAAGATAAACATCATAGATTCCAATCATGTTTTGATAAATCATAAGTGAAAAGTGCCCTAGCCAATCACTTGCATTAATCAAAAGATGATGTAACTATAAATGATTTGGTAATACACACCTAAGTACTTCCACTTAAACACTAATGTTATGAAGCTGAAAACCTAGATTAGCTTGATTTCAGGTGTATTATACTGTTTATTGAAAGTATAAGTGTAATGATGACATCTATCTTAAAATTTCATTACATGCAAAGATTTTAAGAATATTGTATCTCTAAGCCAATGAATGACTAAATTCTTAGAATATGAACGAAGGGTGAACTGTTGTTTCTTGAAAGGTTGTTGGACTGATTGAAATATTCCAATAATCTTTAACCTTAAGAAAGATAAAAATCCTATAATTTGTTAACGTTTTGATAGACAATATGATTGTTAATCAAAATGTATATGAATATTGGAAAGGCTAAGAAAGGAAGGTTAATACGACTAGCGCTTAAAGCTGTTTTGACTGACATGTAGAGTATCTTGTTTTCTATATGATAGAAATGAATACGTTTATGTAAGATTCCTAGTTTTATGAAAATAAAGATTGATGAAAACTGAAAGAAAATCATAGTAACGCAACAAAATGCGAAGTGTGACCATGTGTAGATATTAGTTGCTACATAACTTACTTCATTGTCATTGTTGTTTAAACACTAATTATCCATTCTTAGTATAACTAAGGGACGTTCGTTGGTTGACTGAAATTATGGATAACTCATTATTATGAATAATGAAATATTTTAAAAAGAAATTATTTATTAAACGCTAGTGAATTTGTTTGTAAAATTATCACCATAATTATATACCAAATTAATTTAAAGTATGACTTGAATCCTCTCTATCTTTGATTATGAAACAATGATTATTTTAGAAAATCCACTATTGCGGATTTTAATACAAGTTTAAGTTGAAATTATGAATTGATAATATTGGTGGCATTGTCATAATAAATAACCGGATCAATTGATTGAAGCTAGACCATATCACTAAAATCCAGAGGGATGAATATTTTAATAGATACAGGTCTTATTCAAATTAACTGGATTAAATTCGAGCTAGGTAACCTTGTCGATACAGAATCAATGGATGCAATCGTTTAATAAATGTATCACTTAAATCTAAAGGGATGGAATTTATTAATTGATGCGAGTTATTTCTGAAATGATTAAATCTGATTGATGGAACCAATGAAACTATTTGACCATATACATTTAACATATAATTGACATTCAAAATAATTAAATGTCAAAAACAAAGAGAAGTACTATAATGAAAATCTACTAGAAATTGTATTAAATGAAATTATGTTTGTCTGCTAAAACATATATATATATATATATATATATATATATATATATATATATATATATATATATATATATATATATATATATATGTATGTATATATATATATATATAACATTTTGAATTGTAGTTGGAATGTATTTGATACAACTTGAAGTCAGATAATTATTCCAATATAAATTGAAAGGATAACAATATTTCCATTATTGTTGTAACCAAGATAGAAGATATCATCATAGAATATTTTGTCGATATCTGGATTTGATACTTTTGTTGCCCTATACTTAACGGTTTTATTGTTTACAAATGTACTTTTGCAAAAGAACATATTTTTTCTGAATTTAATCCGTGGGAGCAAAATAAGTCTCATATGTTTAAGAATCACAAGGATGGAATCTACGATAAAGACTAGCATGCAATAAGTTACTGTTGGCACTTAGCAAGTAATTGCTAAATACTTATTGCAATATAATGATAGTTTTCACTTAGAATTGAGAGATGAAAATTTCTCACGTTGAAGTGATATTGGATCAAGCTAAATCCAAAATAACCTATCGTCAAATTTTGAATCTCATAAGTGTCTTGGTGTCACATGTATTAAGATACGGTTCATGTAAATGGATTAAGTTACGAACTTAATCGATATATCATAAATAGTGTTATTATTATGTATAAACGAGTTAATGACAAATTTACATGAACAGAATACAACACAGTAAAGAAAACGTTCCTTGGTCAATCATGTTTGAATAAGTTAGATAGATGTTTTCATCAATGCATATTACGTATATGTTGTTGGTCCTATAGTGCCCTAGGAATGATGCACTGACGATACAACTACTTTGAAATAAACTAAAGAGTCGCACAATAGGGATAATGAGCTTACAAAGACTTTCCATAAATGGAAATTATGTTTCCATAATTAGATTTATGAGTTTGATCAATTCAAAAATAGAAATTATAAGTGTTATAATTTATTTGATGTTAATACCTTGATATGGATCAACGACTAAAGAAGAATAATTAAGGTTTTCTAGTTGATGTAGAAATGACTTTTCATATATGAAATTGAAAATATTATCAAAGGTTATAAACCCTAGATGATCATTTCTTATGTTCATCAATTTTTGACCTAATTGCGCCTCCTTGTATGAAATGAGGGAATTAGGGTTTGCAAGATGAAATAAGGGAGACGTTACCATATTTAGAAGATGTAGGGAACAAGAAAGAGGAAGGAAGGGTCAGCCCTAAGGCTCACAGGTTCCTTCCCTATTCTTTTTTGTTGCTCTAAGTTTTCATATTATGCACATGTCTTGTTTCCTTATTTCATCCCCTCCTCATTCCTTATAAAAACAAGACCTCCTCTTCATTCATTCTTGCACCACACACTCTAAGCATTAGAGAGCATTCTCTCTGGACCATAATTGATCTTACATTATTTTTCCCTCCAGATTACTAAAGTAAGAACTAGTATTCTTTGGTAATCTAGGAGTTATCCTAGTGTGTGATAATTTTAGAGATCACATCCAATGGTGGTTTGCAAGGTGTCAAGGCTTCAATGGGATCTTCATCAGTCGCTCCCGATGTATGAATTCTTATTCATCTTTTTTCTTTTGTTCTTGTTTTCGTTCTTGTCTTATTATCTTTAGATCATGTTTGGGTTTTATATAATTGTTTATATGTTTTATTCACTCCCGCATGCTATGAAATTGTTGTACTAACGTTTTTCATAACCATAAAACCCAACATATATGAAATGAGAATCAGATTTAAAACCTATATATGGAAACTAGTATGGGAGGATGAGAACTTGGTACTACAAGGTTTTATAGATTTAGATAAATCTAACTGAACGTGTTAGCTTCAAGGTGTCACATCCTTGCTTTAAAACACGCTTGCTTATCCCAGGAATAACAATAAATGCATAAAGCTAAATAAAACATTACAATAAGTCTTGCACTACACATGCTTCAAGGTTACAATACTAAGTTGCTAAAAACATCATAACATAAATAAAAGGAGCTACCCAAAACCCAAGGCATCATAAGCTATACCACAAGCTGAAAATGAGCTAAGTCCTCTGGGCAGATCAGATAATAGACCTAAGCAGAAGGTCCAGCTTGTTCTTTACCTTTTCCTGTAAAAATTGTAAGTAGCAACTGTAAGCTAAAGCTTAGTGAGTAAACAGATATTCAAGAATGCATGTAAAATATGAGGCGAAAATGCCTATAAAGGCTGTTATGCTTGCTTGCTTGTTTGCTTAATACCCAGAAAGAATGCTGCACAATTGAGACATTTCACGCAGAAGGAGATGCCACCACTAGGGGTTTACCGCTGACAGATGATCAATCTGTGATACGGGGCTAGCTACCCGTATAATGCTCAAGGGATAGTGGTGAACATCAGAATTGCTTGCTCGCTAAATATAATGCTTATGAGATGCACAAAGAAACGCTAACACAAGGTTTGCTGTATAGTATGCAGAACAATAAACAGATAGCAGATAAATATGCATATTAATAGATCAAATGTAAGATCCGGCTAAGCTGGGCATCACCTGTACCACAGTGTTCGCCTTCACTCACAAAAGTCTATTGAATTCCAAAGAAGTCACATAGAAGCAATTTATGTCTCAATTTCATATAAAACATGTAAACAAGAATAACTGTTACTCACTGTACTGAAAATGCTTTGAAACGCTCTGAAATACTTGCTCGGGCTTATTTATGCTTTAAATTGCTTTATAACGCTTGCTCTTGCTTATCTAGGCTCAATATAGACTGGCACTGGCTTTGACTCGCAGCTGGGCTAAACGGCTTATGTATAATATCTGAAGTTCAATATTACAGAACATGTGCTAAATTAATATTGCTAGCTCAATATTCCAACATCTCTAAGCCATAACTTCTAGCTAAATATTTTGCTAATTATTTTGCTAATTTATGCGTTGTTCGTAAATTTTATTAATTAAATTCGAAATTTAGGGGCTAGATTCGAATCTGAGCATCAGACTCGAAGCCAGACTCGAATCTGAGTATCAAACTCGAAGCCAGACTCGAACAGGGGATTAGATTCGAAGCCTCATTCGAATCTGAAGTTAGATTCGAAGGCAATCTCGAATCTGGTGATTAGATTCGAATCTATGATTCGAATCTAGCCCTATTCGAGCCTGTTCTATCTATTTTCGAGTCTGTTCTACATATTCTCGAGTTTGTTCATAAGCTACACTTTACACATGCATTTTCAAGCCTAAAATCACAAATAAACTAAGCAACAAGCCTCGGTTTGATTATATTATACATAATCTATCATATTCTAGTAAAACCCATGCGAAATTAGCTTTAAATCACCTGTAAATGATAGACTCGAATCTCATATCTTCAAAACCGAAAATGCAGAAAAAGAAAAGATCGATTCTTACCTCAAATCCGTATGAAATCGTACATGCAATAGGAGATTCACGTAGTACTCTTCGAGGTCTTTCCGTTAACGTATAGAACACGAGATTTGGCCGGTCGGTTTGGGAGAAAAGCTAGAGAGAAGCTCAATTCTAGAGAGAGGAGCTCTGGAAAGGAATATGTCTTGCAAGAAATGAGAAAATGAACTCTCGGCTCCTATTTATACCAAACCTCGAAATTACATCATTTTACGCAAATTGCTCAAAAACTCTTAAAATAAAAATGCAAATAAAAGCAAGGTGTTATAGTATGAGCCCACCACGCTTGCACTTCGTCCTCGAAGTACCTAAGACTCAAACAGATGCGGATATCGAATTCTCATGTCTTTCTCAGATTCCCAGGTCTGAGAAATTCCGTGAGAAGTTCTCCATTGCACCAACACCATTGCTACCTCTCGATTTCTCAACTTCTTCATCTTTGTCTCTAGAATGACTTCAGGCTCGTCACATTGCAGCTTCTCATTAATCTTATAAGTCAGATGATCGGCCCACTTTTCTCTGTCATCTTCTTTGCACTTCCTTAGTTGCGAAACGTGAAACACGGGGTGTATGTTGGACAGTTCGCTTGGCAAGTCCAACAGATAAGATTGAGTTCCAACACGCTCGGTGATCTTGAAAGGACCAACGAATCGTGGTGCTAACTTGCCACGCTTGCCGAATCTGAACACACCTTTCATCGGCGAGACTTTTAATACAACATAGTCGTCCTTCTGGAATTCTAAAGGTTTATGACGTCGGTCGTGATACGATTTCTGTCGAGATTGAGCAGTTTCCAATCGTTGACGTATAATTCGGATCTTTTCATTTGTCTGCTGAAGTAGCTCGGGACCGGCGATTGGTGCTTCACCGGCTTCATGCCAACACGTAGGAGTTCGGCACTTGCGTCCGTATAAGGCTTCGAAAGGTGCGGCTTTGATAGATGAGTGGTAACTATTGTTATAAGAAAATTCTGCTAACGGCAAGTGGTCATCCCAACTACCGCTAAACTCAAGAACACATGCCCGCAGCATGTCTTCGAGTGTAAGGATCGTACGCACACTCTGGCCATCAGGCTGTGGATGATACGCTGTGCTCATTCTGATCTTAGTGCCTAATCCATCTTGTAATGCACTCCAGAACCTCGAAGTGAATCGGCTGTCGCGGTCGGAAACAATTGACAAAGGCACACCGTGTCGTGTAACGATCTCGTCTATGTACAACTTGACTAGTTTCTCAAGTGAATAGTTTTCGCGAATCGGAATGAAATGTGCGACTTTGGTTAGGCGATCCACGATAACCCATATTGCGTCGTGCTGTCTTCGTGTAGTCGGCAACTTCGTCACAAAGTCCATCGTTATGTGATCGAACTTCCACTCGGGAATCGGTAGAGGCTGTAGACTGCCATAAGGCTGCTGATGCTCCGCTTTGACCAATCGGCAAGTAACACAATTATCGACATATTGACCTACGTCTCTTTTCATACCGGGAATATTCGGCTTTT
Organism: Centrapalus pauciflorus; assembly: GCA_020465985.1. NCBI lineage: Eukaryota > Viridiplantae > Streptophyta > Magnoliopsida > Asterales > Asteraceae > Centrapalus > Centrapalus pauciflorus. The sequence continues at coordinate 245,016 of JAANYP010005412.1, read as the reverse complement.
AGATCGTTGTACATCTTGGTGCTGCCAGGATGTACCGAGAAGTTAGAACAGTGGGCTTCCGAAAGAATTTTCTGTCGAACATTACCAAATTTCGGAACCCAGACACGATTTTTGAAAAGCTTCAAGCCACGAGGGCTATCGGTTAAGAACTGAAGTTGCCCTTTCATGTCCTCAGAGTTGAGGTTTTCTTCTTTTAAAGCTTCGGCTTGAGCAACAAGGATTTCATCGATCAAAGTTGATGAAAACAAAGTATGGGTCAAGGTATAAAGACATTTAGCAGAGTAGGATTTACGACTCAATGCGTCAGCCACCACATTCGCTTTGCCTGGGTGATATAAAATATCACAGTCATAGTCTTTGATGAGTTCCATGGAGCGTCGCTGGCGCATGTTGAGCTCCTTCTGACTAAAAATGTACTTAAGGCTCTTGTGATCCGTATACAGTTGACATTTGGTGCCGTAGAGATAATGTCGCCATGTTTTCAACGCAAAAGTCACAGCAGCAAGTTCAAGGTCATGAGTCGGATGACTCTTTTCGTGATCCTTAAGTTGGCGAGAAGCATATGCTATGACTCTGCCTCTTTGCATCAAAACACACCCAAGCCCTTGATATGTAGCATTGCTGAAGACCACAAAGTCTTCATTGCCTTCGGGTAAGGCCAGAATAGGTGCTTTGGTGAGTTTCTGTTTTAAAGTTCGGAATGCGTTCTCTTGAGCTTCTTCCCAAATAAAGGGAACATTCTTGCGAGTAAGAGATGTAAGAGGCATGGCTAGTTTTGAGAAGTCCTTAATGAATCGACGGTAGTAACCCGCCAATCCCAAGAAACTTCGGATCTCGGTAGCTGATTTGGGAGCTTCCCAATTTTGAATGGCTTCTATCTTAGAAGGATCCACAGAGATTCCTTCACCAGATATCACATGACGGAATTGTATCTGATAAGATACAAGATTTGCAAGTTAACGCTGAGCATGAAATTTAAGAAAAGATAAGCTTAAAAATAAATAAATCGAGATTGCAAGCATCTGTCGCAACCAAAATTCGCATTTAGAGAACTTGGCGTAAAGTCGCTCCTTGCGCAGCAACTCTAGCAGCTCTCTAAGATGCACAGCATGCTCAGCTTCAGTTTTCGAGTAGATGAGAATATCGTCTATAAAGACGATAACAGACTTATCGAGCATTGGTCTACAAACGCGGTTCATCAGATCCATGAACGCCGCAGGAGCGTTTGTAAGGCCAAAAGGCATAACAAGAAACTCGTAATGCCCATATCTAGTACGGAAAGCCGTTTTAGGGACGTCTTCTTCATGAACTTTGAGCTGATGATACCCAGATCTAAGATCGATCTTTGAGAAGTAACTGGCTCCCTGAAGCTGGTCGAAAAGATCGTCTATTCTGGGCAATGGATATTTGTTCTTTATTGTTACCTTGTTCAACTCCCTATAATCAATGCACATCCGGAGAGTCCCATCTTTCTTCTTAATGAATAAAACAGGAGCTCCCCAGGGAGATGAACTTGGTCGTATGAGTCCCTTGTCAAGCAATTCTTGCAATTGCTTCATCATTTCTTGCATCTCAGCAGGTGCAAGTCTATACGGGGCTCGAGCAATTGGTGCCGCGCCGGGCACTAAATCAATTCTGAACTCCATTTGACGGTCTGGCGGGAGTCCAGAGATGTCCTCGGGAAAGACATCGGGAAACTCGGAGGCTATCGGAACCTCGGCTAAACTTTTCTTTTCAGACTTAGCATCTATTGCATATGCTAAGTATGACACGCAACCCTTAGCTATATGTTTCCTAGCTTTGACTACAGAAATTAAACATAAGTCACCTTTCTTTCTGTCACCATAGATGCAGATTCTGCGGCCATCCGGTGTAGTGAGCTTTATCAACTTCTTCTTGCAGACAATGTTGGCGTCATGATGATCAAGCCAATCCATACCGACGATGACGTCGAATTCGTGAAAGTCCATAGGAATGAGGTCAAGTTGGAACGTGCAATTATCTAACAGAATTATGCAGTCGCGGTAAATTTTATCGGTGGACACGCACACGTTACTGGCCGTTTCGATATCAAATATAACAGGCAGAGTTGTCGGAGTAATTCCAAGCTTAGATGCAAATGAATTTGATATGAAGGAACGGTTGGCTCCTGAATCAAAAATAACTCTAGCAGGTACAGAGTTAACGAGAAACATACCAGATACCACATCTGGTATTTCCTTTGCTTGCTCGGCCGTTATCTGGAATGCGCGATTCTGACTCCGAGCTGGCTCGTTACGGCGACTAGAACCTCCACGCGATGCGCTATGTCGGGCTGGTTGATTCTGTCTTTGTTGATGATATTTTTGCTGGGGTCGGTGCTGCTGCTGCTGCAATCGTGGATGATGTTCTGCACTTGGGTAAACTATGCTGAACGGATGCGTGCATGCATGCTCATTATGTCCAGGGCGTAAACAGTTGTTGCAAACTTTAACTTTGTTAGGACATTCTTCACTGCTATGTCCTATTTCGTTGCACACATAGCACCTCACATCATTGGGGTTACAACGCCCAATGTGTGACTTCTGGCAACGGCGACACTGCCTCGGCTCGGAATGCACCGCATAAGATCGAGATTGCTGCGCCGGAGGCGAGCTGAACTGTCGGTACTGAGACTGCTGTGGCTGAGAATATCTGGATGAAGATCCAGAATAGCTTCCGGTGCGCGATTTCTTGGGCGGTGATGGACATGTCGGGTTAACAGAGGAAGTAGGAACTCCTCCAGCTCGAATAAAATCCTGCTCGAGAATTCGAGCAGCTTCAACACAATCAGCGTAGTTGGTGTACCTCTGATGTTTCAAAAACTTCTGATACTCGGGATGTAGACCCATAAGAAAACGGTCGATCTTTCGCTCTTCAGTAGCGACTTGGTAGTCAGACAGTAGGCTAAGTCGAGTAAATTCAATCTCATACTCAGTCACCGATTTGGTTCCCTGAGTAAGAGACATCAGTCTCTCTTCCAGACGTTTCTTTTCATCAGCTGGGCAGTACTGACGAAAGAAAATAACTTTAAATTCATCCCATGATAGGGACTTAATCCAGTTGGCTCCGTGCATGTTTTCCTGAGATCTCCACCACATAACAGCGCTACCCTCGAACAGTGTAGTAGCAAAGCTGACCTTGGATTCTTCAGCACAGTCACTAATGAGAAAAATTTGCTCGATGCCAGTGATCCACTCAAGTGCTTCGATCGAATTTGCAGCACCCTTAAAAGGTTGAGCTCCGCAAGCCTTGAAATAACGGAAGTTGCAGCCCTTAGGAGGGACTACAGGGGTTTCCTCCTCGTCGGTGTCGTCGTTGTGGCGTCCAGTGTCACCATGCTGTTGTTTCCTACGTTCTTCTCTACGCTTAGTTTCGGCTTCATCACGAGCACGAAACTGATCTTGTAAGAACTTAGCTTGACGCTCGTTGTTCTCATTAAGCATTGTTTGCATTATTTGCATGATATGTTCAGGAGTGAGTCCACCTCCAGCTCCTTCACCAGATCCAGACATGTTCTGAAATTATATAAATAATACTTGCATAAGAATAGGCATAACTCCTATTCTACCCCATTTCCCAATTCCTAAAGCAAAGTCAAAGCCTATCTCAGGTCAAGTTAAAGCCTAGATATTCGAAGCTAATATCTTTGCTTAAAACTTTGAGTCCAAGTGTTATTGCTAACACTTGAATCCCTCAAACTAACGCTCTGATACCATCCTGTCACATCCTTGCTTTAAAACACGCTTGCTTATCCCAGGAATAACAATAAATGCATAAAGCTAAATAAAACATTACAATAAGTCTTGCACTACACATGCTTCAAGGTTACAGTACTAAGTTGCTAAAAACATCATAACATAAATAAAAGCAGCTACCCAAAACCCAAGGCATCATAAGCTATACCACAAGATGAAAGTGAGCTAAGTCCTCTGGGTTGATCAGAAAATAGACCTAAGCAGAAGGTCCAGCTTGTTCTTTACCTTTTCCTGTAAAAATTGTAAGTAGCAACTGTAAGCTAAAGCTTAGTGAGTAAACAGATATTCAAGAATGCATGTAAAATATGAGGCGAAAATGCCTATAAAGGCTGTTATGCTTGCTTGCTTGTTTGCTTAATACCCAGAAAGAATGCTGCACAATTGAGACATTTCACGCAGAAAGGAGATGCCACCACTAGGGGTTTACCGCTGACAGATGATCAATCTGTGATACGGGGCTAGCTACCCGTATAATGCTCAAGGGATAGTGGTGAACATCAGAATTGCTTGCTCGCTAAATATAATGCTTATGAGATGCACAAAGAAACGCTAACACAAGGTTTGCTGTATAGTATGCAGAACAATAAACAGATAGCAGATAAATATGCATATTAATAGATCAAATGTAAGATCCGGCTAAGCTGGGCATCACCTGTACCACAGTGTTCGCCTTCACTCACAAAAGTCTATTGAATTCCAAAGAAGTCACATAGAAGCAATTTATGTCTCAATTTCATATAAAACATGTAAACAAGAATAACTGTTACTCACAGTACTGAAAATGCTTGCACTGGCTTTTCTATGCTTTTAATTGCTTTGAAATGCTCTGAAATACTTGCTCGGGCTTATTTATGCTTTAAATTGCTTTATAACGCTTGCTCTTGCTTATCTAGGCTTTTAATATATTCTGGCACTGGCTTTGACTCGCAACTGGGCTAAACGGCTTATGTATAATATCTGAAGTTCAATATTACAGAACATGTGCTAAATTAATATTGCTAGCTCAATATTCCAACATCTCTAAGCCATAACTTCTAGCTAAATATTTTGCTAATTATTTTGCTAATTTATGCGTTGTTCGTAAATTTTATTAATTAAATTCGAAATTTAGGGGCTAGATTCGAATCTGAGCATCAGACTCGAAGCCAGACTCGAATCTGAGTATCAAACTCGAAGCCAGACTCGAACAGGGGATTAGATTCGAAGCCTCATTCGAATCTGAAGTTAGATTCGAAGGCAATCTCGAATCTGGTGATTAGATTCGAATCTATGATTCGAATCTAGCCCTATTCGAGCCTGTTCTATCTATTTTCGAGTCTGTTCTACATATTCTCGAGTTTGTTCATAAGCTACAGCTTTACACATGCATTTTCAAGCCTCAAATCCACAAATAAGCTAAGTAATAAGCCTCGGTTTAGTTATATTATACTTAATCTATCATATTCTAGTAAAACCTATGCGAAATTAGCTTTAAATCACCTGTAAATGATAGACTCGAATCTCATATCTTCAAAACCGAAAATGCAGAAAACGAAAAGATCGATTTTTACCTCAAAACCGTATGAAATCACACATGCAATAGGAGATTCGCGTAGTACTCTTCGAGATCTTTCCGTTAACGTATAGAACACGAGATTTGGCCGGTCGGTTTGGGAGAAAAGCTAGCGAGATGTTCGATTCTAGAGAGAGGAGCTCTGGAGTTGCTAGAATAGTTTTGCAAAAGTGAGAAAATGAAGCACCCAACTCCTATTTATACTAAAACTCGAAATTACATCATTTTACGCAAATTGCTAAAAAATACTTAAAATAAAATGCAAATAAAAGCAAGGTGTTATAGTATGAGCCCACCACGCTTGCACTTCGTCCTCGAAGTACCTAAGACTCAAACAGATGCGGATATCGAATTCTCATGTCTTTCTCAGATTCCCAGGTCTGAGAAATTCCGTGAGAAGTTCTCCATTGCACCAACACCATTGCTACCTCTCGATTTCTCAACTTCTTCATCTTTGTCTCTAGAATGACTTCAGGCTCGTCACATTGCAGCTTCTCATTAATCTTATAAGTCAGATGATCGGCCCACTTTTCTCTGTCATCTTCTTTGCACTTCCTTAGTTGCGAAACGTGAAACACGGAGTGTATGTTGGACAGTTCGCTTGGCAAGTCCAACAGATAAGATTGAGTTCCAACACGCTCGGTGATCTTGAAAGGACCAACGAATCGTGGTGCTAACTTGCCACGCTTGCCGAATCTGAACACACCTTTCATCGGCGAGACTTTTAATACAACATAGTCGTCCTTCTGGAATTCTAAAGGGTTATGGCGTCGGTCGTGATACGATTTCTGTCGAGATTGAGCAGTTTCCAATCGTTGACGTATGATTCGGATCTTTTCATTTGTCTGCTGAAGTAGCTCGGGACCGGCGATTGGTGCTTCACCGGCTTCATGCCAACACGTAGGAGTTCGGCACTTGCGTCCGTATAAGGCTTCGAAAGGTGCGGCTTTGATAGATGAGTGGTAACTATTGTTATAAGAAAATTCTGCTAACGGCAAGTGGTCATCCCAACTACCGCTAAACTCAAGAACACATGCCCGCAGCATGTCTTCGAGTGTAAGGATCGTACGCACACTCTGGCCATCAGGCTGTGGATGATACACTGTGCTCATTCTGATCTTAGTGCCTAATCCATCTTGTAATGCACTCCAGAACCTCGAAGTGAATCGGCTGTCGCGGTCGGAAGCAATTGACAAAGGCACACCGTGTCGTGTAACGATCTCGTCTATGTACAACTTGGCTAGTTTCTCAAGTGAATAGTTTTCGCGAATCGGAATGAAATGTGCGACTTTGGTTAGGCGATCCACGATAACCCATATTGCGTCGTGCTGTCTTCGTGTAGTCGGCAACTTCGTCACAAAGTCCATAGTTATGTGATCGAACTTCCACTCGGGGATCGGTAAGGGCTGAAGACTGCCGTAAGGCTGCTGATGCTCCGCTTTGACCAATCGGCAAGTAACACAATTATCGACATATTGGCCTACGTCTCTTTTCATACCGGGCCACCAATATTCGGCTTTTAGATCGTTGTACATCTTGGTGCTGCCAGGATGTACCGAGAAGTTAGAACAGTGGGCTTCCGAAAGAATTTTCTGTCGAACATCACCAAATTTGGGAACCCAGACACGATTTTTGAAAAGCTTTAAGCCACGAGGGCTATCGGTTAAGAACTGAAGTTGCCCTTTCATGTCCTCAGAGTTGAGGTTTTCTTCTTTTAAAGCTTCGGCTTGAGCAACAAGGATTTCATCGATCAAAGTTGATGAAAACAAAGTATGGGTCAAGGTATAAAGACATTTAGCAGAGTAGGATTTACGACTCAATGCGTCAGCCACCACATTCGCTTTGCCTGGGTGATATAAAATATCACAGTCATAGTCTTTGATGAGTTCCATGGAGCGTCGCTGGCGCATGTTGAGCTCCTTCTGACTAAAAATGTACTTAAGGCTCTTGTGATCCGTATACAGTTGACATTTGGTGCCGTAGAGATAATGTCGCCATGTTTTCAACGCAAAAGTCACAGCAGCAAGTTCAAGGTCATGAGTCGGATGACTCTTTTCGTGATCCTTAAGTTGGCGAGAAGCATATGCTATGACTCTGCCTCTTTGCATCAAAACACACCCAAGCCCTTGATATGTAGCATCGCTGAAGACCACAAAGTCTTCATTGCCTTCGGGTAAGGCCAGAATAGGTGCTTTGGTGAGTTTCTGTTTTAAAGTTCGGAATGCGTTCTCTTGAGCTTCTTCCCAAATAAAGGGAACATTCTTGCGAGTAAGAGATGTAAGAGGCATGGCTAGTTTTGAGAAGTCCTTAATGAATCGACGGTAGTAACCCGCCAATCCCAAGAAACTTCGGATCTCGGTAGCTGATTTGGGAGCTTCCCAATTTTGAATGGCTTCTATCTTAGAAGGATCCACAGAGATTCCTTCACCAGATATCACATGACCAAGGAATTGTATCTGATAAGATACAAGATTTGCAAGTTAACGCTGAGCATGAAATTTAAGAAAAGATAAGCTTAAAAATAAATAAATCGAGATTGCAAGCACCTGTCGCAACCAAAATTCGCATTTAGAGAACTTGGCGTAAAGTCGCTCCTTGCGCAGCAACTCTAGCAGCTCTCTAAGATGCACAACATGCTCAGCTTCAGTTTTCGAGTAGATGAGAATATCGTCTATAAAGACGATAACAGACTTATCGAGCATTGGTCTACAAACGCGGTTCATCAGATCCATGAACGCCGCAGGAGCGTTTGTAAGGCCAAAGGGCATAACAAGAAACTCGTAATGCCCATATCTAGTACGGAAAGCCGTTTTAGGGACGTCTTCTTCATGAACTTTGAGCTGATGATACCCAGATCTAAGATCGATCTTTGAGAAGTAACTGGCTCCCTGAAGCTGGTCGAAAAGATCGTCTATTCTGGGCAATGGATATTTGTTCATTATTGTTACCTTGTTCAACTCCCTATAATCAATGCACATCCGGAGAGTCCCATCTTTCTTCTTAACGAATAAAACAGGAGCTCCCCAGGGAGATGAACTTGGTCGTATGAGTCCCTTGTCAAGCAATTCTTGCAATTGCTTCATCATTTCTTGCATCTCAGCAGGTGCAAGTCTATACGGGGCTCGAGCAATTGGTGCCGGGCCGGGCACTAAATCAATTCTGAACTCCACCTGACGGTCTGGCGGGAGTCCAGAGATGTCCTCGGGAAAGACATCGGGAAACTCGGAGGCTATCGGAACCTCGGCTAAACTTTTCTTTTCAGACTTAGCATCTATTGCATATGCTAAGTATGACACGCAACCCTTAGCTATATGTTTCCTAGCTTTGACTACAGAAATTAAACATAAGTCACCTTTCTTTCTGTCACCATAGATGCAGATTCTGCGGCCATCCGGTGTAGTGAGCTTTATCAACTTCTTCTTGCAGACAATGTTGGCGTCATGATGATCAAGCCAATCCATACCGACGATGACGTCGAATTCATGAAAGTCCATAGGAATGAGGTCAAGTTGGAACGTGCAATTATCTAACAGAATTATGCAGTCGCGGTAAATTTTATCGGTGGACACGCACACGTTACTGGCCGTTTCGATATCAAATATAACAGGCAGAGTTGTCGGAGTAATTCCAAGCTTAGATGCAAATGAATTTGATATGAAGGAACGGTTGGCTCCTGAATCAAAAATAACTCTAGCAGGTACAGAGTTAACGAGAAACATACCAGATACCACATCTGGTATTTCCTTTGCTTGCTCGGCCGTTATCTGGAATGCGCGATTCTGACTCCGAGCTGGCTCGTTACGGCGACTAGAACCTCCACGCGATGCGCTATGTCGGGCTGGTTGATTCTGTCTTTGTTGATGATATTTTTGCTGGGGTCGGTGCTGCTGCTGCTGCAATCGTGGATGATGTTCTGCACTTGGGTAAACTATGCTGAACGGATGCGTGCATGCATGCTCATTATGTCCAGGGCGTAAACAGTTGTTGCAAACTTTAACTTTGTTAGGACATTCTTCACTGCTATGTCCTATTTCGTTGCACACATAGCACCTCACATCATTGGGGTTACAACGCCCAATGTGTGACTTCTGGCAGCGGCGACACTGCCTCGGCTCGGAATGCACCGCATAAGATCGAGATTGCTGCGCCGGAGGCGAGCTGAACTGTCGGTACTGAGACTGCTGTGGCTGAGAATATCTGGATGAAGATCCAGAATAGCTTCCGGTGCGCGATTTCTTGGGCGGTGATGGACATGTCGGGTTAACAGAGGAAGTAGGAACTCCTCCAGCTCGAATAAAATCCTGCTCGAGAATTCGAGCAGCTTCAACACAATCAGCGTAGTTGGTGTACCTCTGATGTTTCAAAAACTTCTGATACTCGGGATGTAGACCCATAAGAAAACGGTCGATCTTTCGCTCTTCAGTAGCGACTTGGTAGTCAGACAGTAGGCTAAGTCGAGTAAATTCAATCTCATACTCAGTCACCGATTTGGTTCCCTGAGTAAGAGACATCAGTCTCTCTTCCAGACGTTTCTTTTCATCAGCTGGGCAGTACTGACGAAAGAAAATAACTTTAAATTCATCCCATGATAGGGACTTAATCCAGTTGGCTCCGTGCATGTTTTCCTGAGATCTCCACCACATAACAGCGCTACCCTCGAACAGTGTAGTAGCAAAGCTGACCTTGGATTCTTCAGCACAGTCACTAATGAGAAAAATTTGCTCGATGCCAGTGATCCACTCAAGTGCTTCGATCGAATTTGCAGCACCCTTAAAAGGTTGAGCTCCGCAAGCCTTGAAATAACGGAAGTTGCAGCCCTTAGGAGGGACTACAGGGGTTTCCTCCTCGTCGGTGTCGTCGTTGTGGCGTCCAGTGTCACCATGCTGTTGTTTCCTACGTTCTTCTCTACGCTTAGTTTCGGCTTCATCACGAGCACGAAACTGATCTTGTAAGAACTTAGCTTGACGCTCGTTGTTCTCATTAAGCATTGTTTGCATTATTTGCATGATATGTTCAGGAGTGAGTCCACCTCCAGCTCCTTCACCAGATCCAGACATGTTCTGAAATTATATAAATAATACTTGCATAAGAATAGGCATAACTCCTATTCTACCCCATTTCCCAATTCCTAAAGCAAAGTCAAAGCCTATCTCAGGTCAAGTTAAAGCCTAGATATTCGAAGCTAATATCTTTGCTTAAAACTTTGAGTCCAAGTGTTATTGCTAACACTTGAATCCCTCAAACTAACGCTCTGATACCATCCTGTCACATCCTTGCTTTAAAACACGCTTGCTTATCCCAGGAATAACAATAAATGCATAAAGCTAAATAAAACATTACAATAAGTCTTGCACTACACATGCTTCAAGGTTACAGTACTAAGTTGCTAAAAACATCATAACATAAATAAAAGCAGCTACCCAAAACCCAAGGCATCATAAGCTATACCACAAGCTGAAAATGAGCTAAGTCCTCTGGGCAGATCAGATAATAGACCTAAGCAGAAGGTCCAGCTTGTTCTTTACCTTTTCCTGTAAAAATTGTAAGTAGCAACTGTAAGCTAAAGCTTAGTGAGTAAACAGATATTCAAGAATGCATGTAAAATATGAGGCGAAAATGCCTATAAAGGCTGTTATGCTTGCTTGCTTGCTTGCTTGTTTGCTTAATACCCAGAAAGAATGCTGCACAATTGAGACATTTCACGCAGAAAGGAGATGCCACCACTAGGGGTTTACCGCTGACAGATGATCAATCTGTGATACGGGGCTAGCTACCCGTATAATGCTCAAGGGATAGTGGTGAACATCAGAATTGCTTGCTCGCTAAATATAATGCTTATGAGATGCACAAAGAAACGCTAACACAAGGTTTGCTGTATAGTATGCAGAACAATAAACAGATAGCAGATAAATATGCATATTAATAGATCAAATGTAAGATCCGGCTAAGCTGGGCATCACCTGTACCACAGTGTTCGCCTTCACTCACAAAAGTCTATTGAATTCCAAAGAAGTCACATAGAAGCAATTTATGTCTCAATTTCATATAAAACATGTAAACAAGAATAACTGTTACTCACTGTACTGAAAATGCTTTGAAACGCTCTGAAATACTTGCTCGGGCTTATTTATGCTTTAAATTGCTTTATAACGCTTGCTCTTGCTTATCTAGGCTCAATATAGACTGGCACTGGCTTTGACTCGCAGCTGGGCTAAACGGCTTATGTATAATATCTGAAGTTCAATATTACAGAACATGTGCTAAATTAATATTGCTAGCTCAATATTCCAACATCTCTAAGCCATAACTTCTAGCTAAATATTTTGCTAATTATTTTGCTAATTTATGCGTTGTTCGTAAATTTTATTAATTAAATTCGAAATTTAGGGGCTAGATTCGAATCTGAGCATCAGACTCGAAGCCAGACTCGAATCTGAGTATCAAACTCGAAGCCAGACTCGAACAGGGGATTAGATTCGAAGCCTCATTCGAATCTGAAGTTAGATTCGAAGGCAATCTCGAATCTGGTGATTAGATTCGAATCTATGATTCGAATCTAGCCCTATTCGAGCCTGTTCTATCTATTTTCGAGTCTGTTCTACATATTCTCGAGTTTGTTCATAAGCTACAGCTTTACACATGCATTTTCAAGCCTAAAATCACAAATAAACTAAGCAACAAGCCTCGGTTTGATTATATTATACATAATCTATCATATTCTAGTAAAACCCATGCGAAATTAGCTTTAAATCACCTGTAAATGATAGACTCGAATCTCATATCTTCAAAACCGAAAATGCAGAAAAAGAAAAGATCGATTCTTACCTCAAATCCGTATGAAATCGTACATGCAATAGGAGATTCACGTAGTACTCTTCGAGGTCTTTCCGTTAACGTATAGAACACGAGATTTGGCTGGTCGGTTTGGGAGAAAAGCTAGAGAGAAGCTCAATTCTAGAGAGAGGAGCTCTGGAAAGGAATATGTCTTGCAAGAAATGAGAAAATGAACTCTCGGCTCCTATTTATACCAAACCTCGAAATTACATCATTTTACGCAAATTGCTCAAAAACTCTTAAAATAAAAATGCAAATAAAAGCAAGGTGTTATACAAGGTATTGAAACATTCATCTCAATTCAAATATCTTCCTCTGGACATGAATAAACAAGAAGGCTGTTTGATAAATAATGAAGATGTAATGTATTGTAATAAAGCTAGTGGGAGCACCGTAGAAACTCCAATTGTGTATGAAGGAGACATACTTATTTACTAAAAATTAAATTTCATAATAGTAAGATTATATCTTGCTTATGAATTGTTTTTTAATAAAGAATTTGGAAGAAACAACTTATGACATCTATAAAGAAAGATTTAAAGCAATTTAAGTTAAGTGACATAAGTTGATGAAATCTTGATAAGTGATCAAGATACAAGGAACCATGAATGGTTTCTTGGTAATGTCAAGTGACATTATTTGAGTACGACTTAATGTTCTAGCATATGTAATAAGCTAGAAGGTATGCAAATCCATTTGGATATCTATTGTGTAATAATGTGCCCCAAATTTTTGAAAATTACTGGTCAAACCCAATAAACGTCACTGAGTTGTATTTCAAAACACATGATGTTCTTAAAGAAGAACAATGAGAAGTTTTGAGATATTGAACTACCGGATAAACACATGTGAGTAAAGTTGTTACACATAAATTAAGTCCAGTAAATAACAATATGAAGTTTGATAAATGAAATTACCATTATGTTTAAATTCATATGTGTTATGATCACAATCAGTTATAAGTAATTAGACTTTAGTCATATATTGATACAAGACCAAATGAAAATGAATACTTTGTTTTCATTACAAAGTAAGACAATGGGATATTACAAATAAAAACCCCGTTAGGGTTATGCATGCTTGCGTGCGATTATGAATATGATTCATAACTATTTGATATAGATATTCATTAATTGAATGTCTTGGTATGATCAAATATATTTTGCAGTTATAGTATTATGGGGAACAGTAAACAATATATACAATATGAACTTAATGATATTCAAAGGGTTGAATATGCACATGATGATCGAGTCTCATTTGTTTGTGTTGTCTTCTGTCTTAGCAAGTTTAAATCTCTTAATATTATGAATATTCTAAATATCCACAATTGATCACTATTGTGGGAATAACAATGATTTAAGATTGATGTGACTTGAATGGTTGATATTCAAATGAGTTGAATATAGGCATACGATTCGTCATACTCACATGTGTCACATTAGAGAACTGACATTGGATAGACCCACCTACGAGATCACTTCATTGATTGTTATCAAAAGTAATCTCGAAGTGACATTGTCTTTGTGTCCTTAGATCTGAGATGCATATTGGTTGCTAATTTGGGAATTAGATGTCTTAACAAAATGAAACGTCATCTTTAACATTAAATATCATAAAGATTGAAGTTGGGCACCTCATGAACCACAATCAGGTCGCATGTAGTCGGACAGAATTTGTTCCTCTTACTCTGTGGAAGAGATGTCTCTGGGCCACTTGATGATCTAAATTGATAGAGAATGCATGGTCATGCTCAAACGTATTGATTGTTTGCTTCGGTTACATCTAGATCAAGTGAACATAATCGTTAAACCTTGGTGAGGTTGAAATAGATCATGCCTCTGCTTCAACATAAATACATCGTGCAAACAAAGGGATAATAGACACTAAGGCAATATGACATTGTTCGAATCAATGTTCACTACTGACACATAGCAGTACATTCATTAAATACTAGGGACGATGACGTGTTGCTAGACGCTAATCATCGTCTATTTCATGTTACGATATCATGCTTAGGGCAAGTGGGAGTTTGTTGGTTCCATATTGCCCCTGACATTTAATCTTGATGATACAGCTATTCTTAATTGAACCTAATGTGTCTCACAATAAGAATGATGAGCTTAAATTACTTTCCATAAATAGAATTTATGTTTCCATAAATAGATTTATGGTTTGACTAATTCGGAATTAAAATTATAAGTGTTATAATTTATTAAGAGCTATAAACAAAAGTTTCCATAAATAGACTTTATGTTTCCGTAAATAAATTTATGGTTATACGAAAGTAAAATATAATCCTTATAATTTATTTAATGAGTTTTGATGCTACTAGGTCGTCATTTAAATCACGGACTCAAGAGGTAGGAGATTAGGGATTGGAAATGGACAAGGGAGAACCTTCCATATAAATGGAATGAATTCGGCCTAAGGGTGATGCCTTAGCCGGATTCATCATTCATTTCCCATGTGTTGCCCTAAGTTGCCATATAGTTGATGTAAGACATGTTTCCTTTTATTCTTGGAGGTGTTAGGGTTTGAATAATGAAATAAGAATACACTTAGGATATATTAGGAAGAGTAGGCACCAAGAAAACACATGGGTGGCCGGCCCTAAGGAGGCCATCGCCTTACCCCTCTTTTCTTTGTGATGCCCTAACTTTATGTATAATGTAAATGTATTGTTTCCTAATTTCAACCCCTAATCCTCCCATATCAATACAATGCACCTCCTCATTGTTTCAAGCATCACAAATCATGAAATTCATAAGTCTAGAATAGCTCTCTTTAGTTAGAATTAGTCTTGTAAAGTTTCTCTATAGAAACTTTGAAAAGAACTAGCATTCGATTGTGAGCAAAGATTCGTTCGTGTGTATGATACTATTAGAGATCATCTTCATTGGTGATTTGTTATGATGTTGATGTTTCTGAAGATGATCTTCATCAATAGCACCTTAACGTATGATATTCATATTTTTTTGTTATATATGTTCTTGAATATTCATATCGTTTTTGCTTTCGTTCTTGATTTATAAACACAATCTTGCTTCGGTTTTGAATAAATATTCAATCTTTATGTTTTCTTGATTCCACAATCATGAATATGATTCATGAATGTTCTATGAATATGATAAGAAAACCCAACAAGGACCAGCCACCTCAGCCATGATGAGCTGAGCGCGACCGTGATCAGGGCATTTGTCAAACAACTTCTTTTTATAGGTTTATGCTTATATATTTATATAGGAAATGTTTATGTGCAACGAGTTCATTCTCTCAGGCTTAAGGATTATAGTTGTGGAAGCTAGAGTTAATTTGTCGTGGTATTGCAACATATTACTTATAATGGTTTTTTTAATTATATTATGGACAATTGTAGACATGTGATGTGATAGTTTAGATTTGACACTATAATTAGCACTTGTTATGCATGAAATTGTGTACCTAGTTGAATTCAAGCTATATTTCCTATCCTATTTATCTTATTTATGGTATTATGTTTGATCTTAATGATTATTCTGGAGATATCGTCAACGGTCTTTCAAGTTACTTTTATTGCAACTTGTATTAGCTAGTCTTAGATTACTTACAATGTAAAGAGTTGCTTCTGTCATCTCTGCTTTGAATCATTCCATAATTCAAAACTGTTTGTAAGTAACAACTAGGGCTAAAGCCGTACAATAGTAGTATACCTTTTAAGGTGTATCGATGTAGTACGTGTACTTTTTATATTGTTAATATGATACCTTTACTTTTTTATGGCCGGTTATTTCGTGTAGCTTTGCGCAGTTGTGGGAGAATCGTCGGTACGAACTTGTTCAACGTTGGATCTGCATGAAATTTGAGGAGAAGCTTCGCAACACATAGTTCTTCGATCTGGACGGTGGAGATCGTCATTGGAGATTTCTACAGAGGTCTGTAGGCGTTTGAAGTTGACTGTGCTGTGTGATTTCTCCTACCAGGTTATCACAAATACGAGAGAGTGTATTTGATGCTTCAATTATGCAAATTTAAACATTAATAAAAAGAGAAATTTCACTCTTAATAGGTATAGCCGGTATCCGGTTACCAAATGTATCATATTGGTATGAAAAAATGTAGCGTATCATATTTGAACGATTCAGAAAGTACACGTATAATATGAATAATTAAAATAGTATACGTACCATATCGATACATTTTTAAAAGTACACAACTATTCTACGGCTTTAACCCTAACAACTATTAAGGGTTATATGCCAAAAATAACAACTTTTTATAGTTTTACCGTTTATACCCACATTATTTATTTTTTATCATCAATAGCAACAACTTTTGTATTTTTTACCGATTATACCAACTTTTGACCTGGAAACCTGCTATAGTAGGTTACCATCCAATAATACGAACAACTTTTATCTTTTTACCAATAATAGCAACAACGTTTTATATTTTTACCAATAATAGCAGCGACTTTTAACTTTTTACCAATAATAAAATATATCAAACTAAATTTTCCTTTATCTTTAACTAATCATTATTTTATAAAAACAAAATTTATGAAAATCGAAAAACAATAAAATAAGTTCATGATTCATCTTTTTGTTTAAATTTTGTTAGAGATAAATCAAATGCAATGTGTGCCAATAAAAATATAAAAAATATATTTTATATATACATTAAAAAATGAAGATTATTTTGATTAGAGGTGATCATGGATCGGTTTTTGGAAAAAACCAAAAACCAAACCGAAACATCGGTTTCTATATTTAAAACCTGTTCGGTTTGGATTTTAAACGATTTGATTTTTTGGTTTTTATTCCGGTTTTTTTTGTCATGGTTTTCAATTTCATTTCTTTCTTTCTAAAACCAAAAAACACACACACACAGATACATACATACATATATATATATATATATATATATATATATATATATATATATATATATATATATATATATATATATATATATAGAGGGAGGTTCCATTGAGAACTTTTGTGCATCGAGGCACAAAAGAACCTCCACTGGCCCTTGGATGAAAAGAATGTGTGGGTTAGATCCAATGACAAAAGGGTAATTAAATAGAAATTTTTATGCATCAAGTGCACATAATGAAATTCATGGAGGGGTAAAACAGGAATTAT
Organism: Centrapalus pauciflorus; assembly: GCA_020465985.1. Classification (NCBI taxonomy): domain Eukaryota; kingdom Viridiplantae; phylum Streptophyta; class Magnoliopsida; order Asterales; family Asteraceae; genus Centrapalus; species Centrapalus pauciflorus. The sequence goes on along the minus strand of JAANYP010005412.1, from coordinate 227,728 downwards.
GCAATCCTTATTTAATTAGTACACTTCCAAAATTAACAAAAATAATACAAATTCAAAATACATGCATATCATTCATTTCTTCATGCATATCGTTCATCTATTCCAAAAATAAATCATGCATATCGTTCATCTTTTCCAAAATCAAAATACATCAAAATACGAACATGAATCGTTCATACAAACATAAATCATGCATATCGTTCATCTCTTTCAAAATCAAAAGTGGGCTAAGAGAGAGGAGAGAGAGAGATAGATCGAGAGAAAGAGGGAGTGATTTTAGGAAAGAAGTTAATGGTGATTTTCATACCAAATTTAGCTATTAATAATATTAAAAACATTTAAAATCAAAACTAAGTTCCATACATTTAATATCCCCCAAATGTCCTTTGTGCACCCTTGGTAGATAGTCTGATGTACAAAAGTTGTCAATGGTGCCTCGATGCACAAAAGTTCTCAATCGAACCCCAATCTATATATATATATATATATATATATATATATATATATATATATATATATATATATATATATATATATATATATATATATATATATATATATGTATCTTGTATATACATATATATATATATATATATATATATATATATATATATGTATGTATATATATATATATATATATATATATGTATATACATATATATGTATGTATGTATATACATATATATATATATATACATACATATATATGTATGTATGTATATACATATATATATATATACATACATATATATGTATGTATACATATATATATATATACATACATATATATGTATGTATATATATCTATATATATGGAGATACATATATATGTATGTATATGGATATACATATATATGTATGTATATGGATATACATATATATGTATGTATATGGATATACATATATATGTATGTATATGGATATACATATATATGTATGTATATGTATATGTATGTATATGTATATGTATGTATATGTATATACATATATATGTATGTATATGTATATACATATATATGTATGTATATGTATATACATATATATGTATGTATATGTATATACATATATATGTATGTATATGTATATACATATATATGTATGTATATGTATATACATATATATGTATGTATATATATATACATATATATATATATATATATATATAGGAATAAACATATATATGGATGGATACATAAAATCAAAATATATAACACTTAATGCATTCTTTCACAAACAAGATTTAGACATTAAATCATTTGATCATTCAAAATCATGACAACATACAAATGCGATAATAATACAACAATAATAATTATCATAATATTCAAAGTGAGTTTTAGTCTCATATGAAATTTATACATTGAAAAGTTAAAACTTTCAATAAAAAACTTAAATGAATAAATGTAACAAAGGAAGAATATTTATAAATTTTAAAATTATAAAATTTCAGTTCGGTTTGGTTTTTTCCGGTTTATTTTGACCTCCAAACCGAAAATTTTGGTTTTTGAAAATTCAAAGTTCAAACGGTTTGGTTTTTTTGTTACGGTTTTTTGGTTTTTTCGGTTTCAGATTGGTTTTTGGTTTTTTTGCACAATCCTAATTTTGATATGTCATATTTTCATGCATAGCCTTATAGGGGTATGATAGGGGCGACCATTTAAGTGTAACATGACAAAATGAAACTCAATTTATTTTCTATAAGATGTCACAGAAATATAATGAACACATTTATATTTGTATTATTTTTTGGATACTTATTACAACAATATTTTCAAATATTGTGGAACTAAGTATCCAAAAAAGAATACAAATGTAGCATAATGTGTTCATTATATTTCTGTGACATCTTATACAAAATGATTTGAGTTTCACGTTGTCATGTTACACTTAAATGGTCGACCCTATCATTCCTATAAAACCAGGCTATGCATGAAAATATGACACTTCAAAGTAATCTTCATTTTTTAATGTCTATAGAATACATATTTTTTCTCTTTTATAGGCACACATTGCATTTGATTTATTTCTAACAAAATTTAAACAAAAAAAATGGATTATGAACTTATTTGATTGTGTAGGTCCCAAAAGATATCCCAAGTATATAGCCTTAAGCTGTAGAGGGGTGGTGAATACAACTATTTAAAAACTACACTTAATTTTCTCAATGTTTGTATGTATTATCAACAAATGTTAATTACAAACGAGCTTGAATGCGGAAAAGTTCAAGCTGAGATGACAGATACAACAGTATGTTTAACTAGTCTAAGACTGACTTAAACTGATTACAATGAATACACTCACTAAGAATCACTCACTGTGTTTACAAGACTCAGAGGAACAGCTTGAACAAGAACAGCTTAGACACCAAGCACTGTTTTATTCAAGCAGACTTGCATGAATGAAAGACACACTTGAATGCACGTTCACTCTTGGATTCAGCACTTAGCTTTTTCTGCTTATCCTTTCAATCCTTGGAAGTTTCTTTTTATACTCAATCAGAGGATCTAAGTGAAGCTTCTTCATTGGACGAAAGGAAAAAGGGAAAGTCTTGTTGAAAAGACAACTTAAGCTTTTTCTGCACATTCTGAAAAGCAGACATGCTTTTATGCAGCAGAACTTTTGTCTTTTCACTTTGTCTACTGTTGCATTGGCTTTAACTAAATAACGAATGTCAACTTTCTGTCTTTCTTCCTTTGTAAAGGCCTATTTTGATATAAGAAAAGGTCTGTCACCCTTTTTCAAATATGCTTTTGTCTTCATGTAACAGAACAGCTTGGGCAGGCTGAGCAGTTCTAATTTCCACTTTGTCTTCGACTTTGTAAACTGATCTTGTAGTAAAAAAACAATACATGAGGACTTGGAAACACATTCCATAAAGTGTTTAGCCTGTTCACAAAGAACAGGTTCTATTCACAAAGAAGAAAACACTTGTAAACTGCCCAAGCTGCTCACCAGTGTAGAGCAGCGTAGACAGTTTATGTCCAGCCTGTTCAGCAGACTGAAAAGCTTGGGCAAAACTGCCTTTGTTGCAACACATGCAACACATAGAACAGCTTTGGGCTGATATTGCATATCATTTTCAGGTCTCAATAAGGCATATAACAGACCTTAAATTCAACCTTCAAATGCATCAACAGGTTTGATTTAGAATCTCTTCCTCAAATGCAGAACAGATTTGACTGAGACCTTTTTGTGCCTAACAATCTCCCCCTATTTGCAATAACCAGTCTAAGCTGGCTTTATCAAAAAACAATATATATTTTTACAGTACATTTGCTGAAACAGAATTACAACGTCAAAGAAAAGTAAAAGATCAGTTTATATATACACTGATTTTTTATTACATAAAACAACACATATTTTTACAAAAGTACAACTGATGTACTGATGTATATTACAACTAATGCAAAAATTACAACTTATGTAAATAAAGTACAACTAATGTACATCAGACTTTGGACTGTTTGTGTTGGGAGCAAATAATGGTAAGCCTGTCCAACTGATGGACAGCTTCCATTCTTCATCTACCCAGATGGTAGATTGACTTCACTACAATGGAGGGGCACCTTCAAACATCTTTTCAAGTTGTTCCCTTGTATCCTCAAGTTCTTGAATTTCACTTCTGATGATCATAAACTTGGGATCTTCAAGTTCACCTCTCTCATAAAAGCCTCTGAGCTGATCCCAGACGGCTGCTCTCCACCTGCTTGACTGCCTAAATGGTACTGCAAGTCTGAAGGCTACAAGCTATCTCAGATCCACCTTGTATAGATCTGATGCTCTCTGAAAGCATTTCTTCTGAAAGGGATCTACAAAAAATGCCTCCAGCTCAGGCTCTTCAATGATCTTGCCATCTTAAAACTCTGTTCCACTAGGCAGGCTGTGGTCAACTCCTTTCATCTCAATAGCATAGTCACCTTGTTCTATCAAGGTGAGGAGTTGTTCCATCTCAATGTCCTTCCTTGTCCTCCTGGGCTTTATTTTTGGTTGTGTCACATAGACACCTTCACTAACTTCTTTGGAGATCAGGCCAAGATTCTTCACTCTCTCCATCAGCTTCTTAACATATGCTCTGATAGTCTTAGCAGTTTCTGACTTAGACTCACTTAGAGCAACTGCCAGCTCAATCCATTCTCTGTACCCCATTTGTGCAACATCAGTGAAGTCATATGTTTCTAGTTCTGGTTGCACCCATTCTGGTTATTTTCAATTTCCACTCACTGTCTTTTCTTGATATGGGCACAGCTTTGACAATTGCTTCCTTGGCAAGCCTTCTATCAGCAACATCTTGAAATTTTCTTCTTGCCAGGTAATCAAAGTGGAACTGAGATCTTGCAGAAGGCACTGAGGTTTTGGTTACTGAGACCAGAGCACCCTTTTCTTTTTCTGCTTCCTTCTCTTCTGCTGATCCCTTAGCAGCTTCCAATATTTTCTTTTTCACAACCAGAGAGGACATTTTAACTTTCCTTGCCTCTTGAAGTGCAAAAGACTTAGCAGCTTTGGCAGATTCTTCTTCTTTCCTTAGAGCTTCCAGGGCTTGAAGTTGTTCTTCTCTAAACTCAAAGTATTTGTGCATAGGAAGACCCGTTTCTTTGACCCTGGCTTTGTGAAATTTAATCTCTGCTGCTTTCTGTTGTTGGGGATCAGTTGCTGCTTTTTCTTTTCCTTTAGCTACTGTAGTGACAACAGCTTTAGGACTTTCCTCCTCCTCTTCTTCTTCTTCTTCAAGAATCAGATGCCTCCTTCTGCTGCTTGACCTGCCCTCAGGAATGAGTTCCTCCCCCTTAGACTGAGCAGGGATCGGAGATTCAACCTGAGTAGGTTGAGCAGTTTGGGAAGCACCCTCCAATGTACCTGTTGCTGATGCTCCTGCTGGTTGACCAGTGAGTATTGCAGGCACTGATTTCTCCTTAGGAGAAGAAGTTTTCTCCCCCTTAGACTTAGTCTTCGAGGCAGATGACTTCTCCCCCTTTGAAGGAGATGTACCAGCACCTTCAACACCTGGTCTGCCTGAAGACACAAAGTTAGCAGGCTTGCCAGCAGGTTTAGCAGCAGGCTTGGGGCCAACAAGGCTATGCACTAAGAAAGCCAGGTTGTCCTTCACCTCTGCAAGCTGGGAAAGACAGGTTTGAAGATAAGAGGATTGGGTATCAGCAAGGGAAGTCAGCTTGACAATATTTTCCCTATCAGAAGCTGTGAACAACAAACTTTTAGGCTGTGCAAGATGTAGTTCAAGAGAATCTTGCACATCAGCAAGGTTTGATGACACAGAATTGGATAGGGAACCAATGAGTGTGTTCAAGCTGGCTAGAGTGGCAGGAAGAGTAGAATTGCAAGAAGTGAGGAGAGATGACAGCTGTTGAGAAATAGATGTCATTAAGGACACAGAGTCCTGTTGTAGTGAAAGAATGGAGGAGAGGGATGTGGAGACATTTTGCAGCTGTGCAGTGAGTGCAAGCAGCTGTGGGGAATTATCAGGTTGTGGAGTGGTAGGGAAGGAATCCTTGAACAAATCAAAGAATCCCTTAAGTTGTTCAGACACAGAGTCTGAAATAAGAGAGGGCAGAGAAGACATAGAGGTTTCTAAAGAACCAACTTTGTTGGTCAGCAGGGAAAGCTGATCCTTCAAAGGCAGGTCTTTAGGAGATGGAGGTGTATGGGTAGACTGTTTAGATTAGGTTGATGGAGAAGAAGATGATGAGGCTGGTGTATGAGGATGTGATGGAGAGGGAAGAGGAACATTTGAGAGAAGCTCCATAGCCTGGGCAAAAGTAATATGGCCCAGCTTGGAGGGGTCAAAGGGTCCCTCAGCAGCAGCTGTAGCTGCATCATCAGGAGAAGGGGTTGATGTTGGGAGCCTTTCAGATGCTGCTTGTGTTGCAGCACCTTCATGAAGGCCAGTGGGTGTTCCCTCTGCAGTGCCTTGGTGTAAAAGCACCTCATCATGGGGAGATGGGATATGCATTTCAACATCAGCGGTGGTGAAACCTGTTGATGGAGTTTGCATAGAAAGAGCAGCCTCACCCAAGGGATGGTATGTTCCCTGAGGTTCATCAGCTTGGGTTGTTGGTCCCTCAGCAGCTGTTTGGTGTAAAACAGCTGTATCATAGGGAGCAGAAAGTTGAGGCTGATCTGCTGATTGGTCTAGACCAGCAGTGTGGGCACCTCGTGCAGACTCAGGGTGTAAGAAAGTTTGAGGTGGGGACATTGTGGACTCAGTATGGAGTGGAGAGGGCTCCTGTCTTTTAATATTCTCAGCCTGTTGGGAGGCTGGAATAGTTGAGGTGGCAATCTCCATTTGTACAACTGGCTCCTGTTGGGAGGAACCAGAGGGTTTAGGTTGACTCTGGGTGGACTCAGGTTGGAGTGAAGTAGGCTCCAATTGTGCTGAACCTTCTCCCAAAATAGGAGAGGCAGCAGGGGTGGCTTCTCTTACAACTGAACCCTATTGAGAGGGAACAGATGAGCTGGTTGTTTGGGCTGGTTTCTTTTTGGCTAGAGATTTGCGTTGGTATTGGAGGGATGATGTGGGTGATGTTGGAGAGGAGATGAGAGGTTCAGACTGGACAGGTTTAGAGACTGGGTCAGAAACAGGTGGGTTGACCTGTTCCATAGTCTCAGGTGCCACAAAGGCACCAGCCACAGAGGCTTCAGGTTCAACGAATGAACCAGGGTGAGGACCTTGCTCCCCCTCAGCCACAGAGGCTAAGGGAGCAGACTCAGACTGAGCTGTTTTGGCCTTCTTGTGGACAGGCCCATTCTTCAGTGGTTGCCATGGTCCTTTTAACAAGTTTGGACCTGGATTCACCCTCACATCAGAGGGTCCTTCCACCAATCCTAACAACCTCCTCATTGGTGTTGACAGAGCGGGCTCATTGGGAAGACAGCAGTGTAGAAAACTCTATTCCCTATTACAGGGAAGGCAACAGTATGAAGTAAAGGCTGAGAGTTGTACAAGTGCTCACCACAAATGTTCCTGAATATGAGGCTCAGAAATCTGGGGTATAGAACAGCAGCTGGTCTTGGCTCCTGCTGCACCAGATTCCTGAAGTTCAGGAAGATCCACTTAGCCATGTCCATTGTAGTCCCATCCACCAGCTGTAGGACTATTGGGATTTCATCAAGGCTCAGTTGGTCAAATGAACCAACTTTGCTACTGAAGCACATCACCACTGAGGCAAAGAGAAAACTATAGGTAGGAGACAGATCCTTCCTGTACAACATAGCTCCAATTTTGGGTTCTGCTACACCACAGAAGTGTAGCAAATTTCCCATTTGTTCATTTTCAGGTTGGGGCATGTCATATGAATCAGCAATGGGCAAATGAAGAACCTCCCTGAGAAGATCAGCAGTAATCTCAATGGTCTGAGTCCCATTGAGAATTTCCCTTGATGACTTTGGTATTGGGGTTGTAGGCACAAGTGTACCAAAACTCATATACCATCTCCTGGTACAGGACACCAGGAGTAGCAGTCATGGCATAGTTCAACGGATGAACTGACAAAAACTCCACCATTTGGTCATAACCTTTCCCCATATAGTTTTTGGGAATTGTGAGGTTGGCAATGTAGTTAGTGGGTTTGATGGTTAGCATTGTGGTGATTGATGAGTGTTTCTGTACATCATCACCAACAAATACTGGTAGAAAGGGGTTATTTCTGTGAGCCATTTTAAAAGTAGTGAGAGTAGCAGAAGCACAAGACACTTAGTCGATTTTTAGGGTTCTTAGGAGGTTTATGGTAGTAGTGAAGAAGACGAAGATGAAACAGTATGAGGTATTTATAGGATTTGAATGTGAGTGGGTATGAGAGAGAAATATTTGGGCGGTTGATTTGAAAAGGTCGTTAACGGAAAACGGAACGGTTGTCCATGTCAGAACGTTTGTTAGACCACTTGAGCCCTTTTTAATCACTAATACACGTAACCCACATTATCCGCAGTAATTAAGTTAAATAAAAACAGAAATTAAGTAACTTAATTGTGAAGAAAGGTAATTAAAAACTGTTGGTCTAAGCTGTTGGTCAAACCTGTGATGAGTAAGGTCATCACAGGCTGTTCATTCTTCAAGCTGTTCACTCACGCTGTGCATTCAACCTGTGTTCTAATTTAAGATCAGGTTGTGTTCAATAGCTGAACAGGTTACAAGACGATGGCTTGTACATCAGTGTGAAGTAATGAGCAGGGTGAAGAATGGACCATCAGGGCAGGATGGACGAGTAAACTGTTTTTGTTCAGCCTGTTGTATGTTCAAGCTGTTCAAGGATTTCAGAAAAATGGCTAAGTACAGAATATGTATAGTCTGTTCTGTCTAAGCTGTTCTGAGAAACTTGAGCAGTGTGAGACATACAAGGTCTTAGACCTTTGAGGACACTTATTCACTTTTGTTTAACATGCCCAGCTTGCTGACGAGGTAATTAAACCTTGTTTCATCTAGAGGTTTGGTGAAAATGTCTGCAAGCTGTTCATTTGTGGAAATAAAGCTTACTCCACATTACCTTTCTGAATGTGATCCCAGATGAAGTGATGTCTGACCTCAATATGCTTTGTTCTTGAATGAAATACTGGATTGTTGGAAATGGCTATAGCACATGTGTTATCACACAGAATAGGAATTTTCCTATACACAAGCCCATAGTCTATAAGCTGATGCTGCATCCACAGAATCTGCCCACAGCAGCTTCCAGCAGCAATGTACTCAGCTTCAGCAGTAGAAGTAGACACTGAGTTCTGCTTCTTGCTACACCAACTTATCAACTTACCACCAAGGAGTTGACACCCACCTGTTGTGCTTTTCCTATCTAGCCTACAGCCTGCAAAATCAGAATCTGAATAACCTGTTAGTTCAAGGCTTGAGTCTTTGGGATACCAAAGACCCAAACCTGGTGAACCCTTCAGGTGTCTGAAGATTCTTTTAACAGCAGCTAGATGAGATTCCTTTGGATCAGCTTGGAACCTAGCACACAAACAGGTGGCAAACATAATATCAGGTCTACTAGCAGTTAAGTATAGCAAGCTCCCAATCATACCTCTGTAAGCTGTTACTGAAACAGCTTTGCCACTGGCATCAGCATCCAATTTTACATTGGTTGCCATTGGGGTTTTAATAGGAGAACTTTGATCAAATTTAAACTTTTTCAAGAGATCTAAAGTATACTTCCTTTGATTTATAAAAATTCCAGTTGAGGTTTGTTTAACCTGAAATCCTAAAAAGAAAGTAAGTTCTCCCATCATACTCATTTCATATATGGATTTCATGAGTAATGAAAAATTCTTGCATAACTGCTCATTGGTAGAACCAAATATTATATCATCCACATAAATTTGAACAAGCATTATATCATACTTCACCTTCTTTATGAACAGTGTGGTATCCACTTTACCTCTGGAATACCCATTGCTCATAAGGAATTCAGTAAGAGTGTCATATCAGGCTCTAGGGGCTTGTTTGAGACCATAGAGAGCTTTGTCTAACTTATAGACAAAACCTGGATGTTGTTCATTTTCAAAACCTGGAGGCTGTTTGACATAGACTTCTTCTTGCAGCTTCCCATTCAAAAATGCACTCTTCTTATCCATTTGAAATACCTTAATGCTCTTATGAGCAGCATAGGCTAGATAAAAACGAATTGCTTCTAGCCTGGCCACAGGAGCAAATGTCTCATCATAGTCAATTCCTTCCTCCTGTCTATAACCCTGAGCAACCAGTCTTGCCTTATTTCTAATTACATGACCTTGCTCATCCATTTTATTCCTGAAAACCCATTTAGTGCCAATTATAGTTTTACCTTTAGGAGCAGGGACCAGCTTCCATACCTTGTTTCTTTCAAACTGATTGAGTTCTTCTTGCATGGCAGTGATCCAATTGGCATCTTTTAGTGCTTCATCCACCTTCTTTATCTCCATTAGTGAAACAAAACTAGAGAACATACAGAAGTTCCCTAAGCTGTCCCACCTTGTTTGTACCCCTTTGCTGATGTCACCAATTATTTGATCATTGGGGTGACATCTGATCCACTTAGGATCATTCTTCAATGAGGATTCTCCTGAGTTATCAGCAGCTTCAGCAGGTCCTGTTGAACAGCTCTCAAGATTTTCAGACACACTGTTGTCTTGAGCCTGTTCACTTGTTGAACACGACTGACCACTGTTGAACATATCAGCAGAGGAACCAGGAAAATCAGCATTCAGGACATGTAGTTGTAATTAAGTCAGTACACTTATTCACACAGGGTGTATTGACATAATCATCATCATGCCCATCATGATTAACAGGTTCCACATTGGATGTAGTGGAAGCTTTTGAGTCATCTTCATTGTTTGAATGCATGAGATCATCAAAGATTAATTCTCCTGAAACTGATTCAGGAACAGCTTCGGTGGAAGCATTCTTGGACTCTTCAAAGGTGACATTGATAGATTCATCTATCACCTTTATATTGTTGTTTTATACTCTGTAGGCTTTGGAGATAGAAGAGTAGCCAACAAACACACCTTCATCAGCTTTTGGTTCAAATTTTGCCAGTTGGTCCCTTTGATTCAGAATGAAGCAAAGACACCCAAACACATGGAAGTAACTGACATTTGGCTTTCTCCCTTTGAGCATCTCATAGGGAGTCTTGTTGAACCTTTTCACCACTAAGGATCTGTTTTGGGTGAAGCAGGCAGTGTTAACAGCTTCAGCCCAGAATGATGAAGGTAAACCAGATGCACACAACATGGTTCTAGCAGCTTCAATAAGAGTTCTGTTTCTCCTTTCAGCAACTCCATTTTGTTGTGGAGTTCTTACAGCTGAAAAGTTTTGAGTGATTCCTTTCTCTTCACAGAAGTCTTCAAGAGTACTGTTTCTGAATTCAGTACCATGATCACTTCTAAGCTGCTTCACTTGGGCAGAGTTCAGCATTTCCATCTTTTTCACAAATCCAATAATTTCTCTAGCGGCCTCTCCTTTACTCTTTAAGAAGATAACCCATGTGTACCTGGAGAACTCATCAACCATTACTAAAGTGTATCTTCTTCCTCCTAGACTTGGGACATTTACAGGTCTAAACAAGTCCATGTGGATTAAGAAGAGAGGAGTATCAATAGAAAAGTTATGTTTGGATTTAAAAGATGAATTCCTCTGCTTGCCTTTCTCACAAGCTGTGCAGAGTTTATCCTTAACAAAGGTTATAGAAGGCAAACCTGTCACCAACTCTTTCTTACAGAGTTTGTTGATGTTCTTGAAGTTCAGATGTGACAGCCTTTTGTGCCATAACCAGTTTAGGTCTGCATTTGTTCTTGTGAGAAAACAGGTTTCAGTTGTAGGATCAGCAGATTGCATGTCCACAACATATACACCTTTCTTTCGTTGAGAACACAACACAACTTTGCCTTGGGGATCCATTATGTAGCCCAGGTGCTCATCAAAGTTAACTTTGTAGCCAGCATCACACAGTTGACTTATGCTGACAAGGTTATGTTTCAGCCCAACCACATAGGCTACTCTTTTGAACACTGCAGCACCAGCTTTAAGAGTTCCATATCCCTCAGTGGATCCCTGTACATCGTCACCAAATGTGACTTTTGGCCCTTTTTCAGGCCTGAGATCACTCAGCAGGTCCTTACAACCTGTCATGTGCCTTGAGCAGCCACTGTCCAATTACCAAACCTGGGATGGTTGTTTTTCCTGCAGAGTGACAAGAAGAATATTAGTCATTTTTAGGGGAACTCATCACAGAGATGAGTTCTCCTACTTCATCAACATTTGTTGATGGACTTGTGATGTCAACACTAATATTCCCTATTTGAATGGTATCAGTTTGGATACCACTCTCATTGACTGAGATGTTTCCAACACTGTTTCTGTTAGCTGTGAAGGAACCATCAGAGTCAGCAGGCCTCATGTCCTCTGTTTCAGGACAGTCTTTGGCCAGATGTGTCTTCATTCCACATTTATAACATTTTCTCCTCTTAGCATTTTTGGAAGAAGACCTTTCAGAAACACATTCTGAGTTATTTCTGTTGATTTTATCAGTAGATTGATCTAACTTATTGCTATTTGATGAATCAACAGCTTGAGTGGAAAGTTCAATAGCAACAGCTTTGCCTGTCTCTTCTTTCCTCTTTTTAGGAGGGCAGATGTCAATGATAGGAAGTTTAATTGGCTTTTGAACTTCCACAGGTTTAGGAAGTATATTCCCAACTATCTCAGGCTGAGTAATGGCTTTGCCTTTGCCCTTCCTGAGATGTGATTGATGTTGCCTATCAACATAATCATTATTTCTGATTTTGAAAAACTTATTCTCATTTAAAACCAGTTTACCACTATGATTAGAAAACTTATTTGAAATCACAGCAGGTTTGCCTTTAACATGAGACTTACCCTTGTTAAAGGCAGACTGCTTACCTTTTGAAAACTTATTTTCAAAATGTTCAGCATTAAAAGGATTAGTATGCCTTTTTACATCAGCTTTAGATCCAAAGCCTGTTTTGTTAACAGGTTTGGTGTCCACAGCTGCAGTTTGGACATGCTTTCCTTTCTTTTGCTTGTGTGAATCAGCAGAGCACTTAGCAAGCTTATTTGATGAAGAACTTATTTCATCATCAGCTTTTGAGCTAGGTTCACACGAGCTGTCAGTGTTTTGAGGCCTGACAAACCTGTTTGTGAGATTAATTTGTCATTCACTTTTTGGATAAAAGTGTTTGGAAGCTCACCAAGAGTGGACAAGTCTTCTTTCAAATTATTGACCTCAACAATGGAAGCTGCTGTGTCAAGATCCCCTCCAAGATAGGCTTGGATTTGTGCAGGAATCTGCTGACTTATGCAGTGGCTGACTTTTTGTGCAGATTGGCACCAAGAGTCAACTATCTTTTGAAGCTTAGCATGTTTTATATCTGTTTCTCTCTTCTCTTCCAGTAAAATGGAATTGATGTGTTTTAATTCATCAAGCTCAGTTTCCAACTTATGGAAACTGTCCAGTTTACTGGATTTTGTTTCAAGATCAGTTTTAAGCTTAGAGATTTCAGATAATAAAACAGTATGCTTCTCAACAGCAGCTTTCAGATCAACAAGCATATATTCAAACATTTTAACTTTTTCTTCAGAACTGTATTCCATAAAATTTTGTACCTTATACATCATTGTAGGGTTCCAGTTCTCCAAGCTGCTGAAGGCTTCAGCTTCAACCAGATCCTGTTTGAAGTTGCTTGTTGATGGGACATCAGTGTTGGCCATCAGACATTGATTGTCTTCTTCATCTGAAGATGAATCAGACTCCTCCCAGTCACAAGTCTCTGCCATGAGTCCCTTTTGTCGGTTGGAAACCACTGAGTTTTCCAACTTCCTCAGCTGAGTCATAGCCATAAGGTACTTAACCCTATAGCTATCATCTCTGTTTGTCTTGTGTGGTTTGGATGACTGACCAACAGCTTTTGACACACAGTCAGCAGCTATATGGTCAGGTTTGCCACATTTGAAGCACTCAGCTTTGGTTTTATCAAATGCTTTCTTTTTAACAGCATTTGAGCCTCCCTGCAGCATGTTTCTTCCAAACCTTTTCTTGTTGAACTTTTTGACAAGCATGGTTATCATTTGCTCATCAGATACTTCCTCCTTATCATCAGCCTGTTGATCAGGTTGAGTGAACACATCACCCATCTGACTTACAGGTTGTCTCACGCTGGCCACAAAGGTTGCACCTTTCTTAGACATTTCCAAGGCATTTCTCTTTTGTTGCCTTGACTGCTCATCATTCAGCAAGGATCCATACAGATTAACAAGATCCATACTTCTGATGGTACCTGAATTTCTTAAGATTGTAGAAAAGTAATTCCATTCTTCAGGTAGAATGTCTAAAAATTTGTTCACCAGAGTCAGGCTGTCTTTGGTGATCCCAACAGCTTTGAGATCATTAACAAGAGCAGTAAACCTGGTGTAGGTTTCAGTGAGAGTCTCCTTTGGTTTTGCAAAGAAAAGTTCATACTGTCTAACACGATTGTTAATCCTGTTATCCAGTGTGATTGTGGGTCCATCATAGACAGTACACAAAGTATCTCACATTTCTTTTGCAGTCTTCATTTTCTCAACCTGTTTGAACACATCATCAGGCAGAGAAATGACCAGGTTATTTCTGGCCTTTGCATCAAGAGCCACCAACCTTTTGTCTTCATCAGACCATTGAGCTTTTGCTTTCTCAAATGTTTAGATTTCAGGAGCAGCTCCTTCAACAGCAGGAGTTATAGTTGTAACAGAGGTTGGCACATAGGGACCCTCCATCACAATCTCTGGTAGTTGTACATCCAGATTCTCTAAGTAGAGCATCATTCTGCACTTCCAACCAGAAAAGTTCTAATGATTGAACTTTGGAGGTTTGCCCATTGAGCCATTGTCATAGTATGAGGAACTTGCAGCACTGTTGTCCATGGAAACTTTGGGAGAATGAGAGATCTAGAATGACACACACTCTAAACTGCTCTGATACCAGTTGTAGGTCCCAAAAGATATCTCAAGTATATAGCCTTAAGCTGTAGAGGGGTGGTGAATACAGCTATTTAAAAACTACACTTAATTTTCTCAATGTTTGTATGTATTATCAACAAATGTTAATTACAAACGAGCTTGAATGCGGAAAAGTTCAAGCTGAGATGACAGATACAACAGTATGTTTAACTAGTCTAAGACTGACTTAAACTGATTACAATGAATACACTCACTAAGAATCACTCACTGTGTTTACAAGACTCAGAGGAACAGCTTGAACAAGAACAGCTTAGACACCAAGCACTGTTTTATTCAAGCAGACTTGCATGCATGAAAGACACACTTGAATGCACGTTCACTCTTGGATTCAGCACTTAGGTTTTTCTGCTTATCCTTTCAATCCTTGGAAGTATCTTTTTATACTCAATCAGAGGATCTAAGTGAAGCTTCTTCATTGGACGAAAGGAAAAAGGGAAAGTCTTGTTGAAAAGACAACATACGCTTTTTCTGCACATTCTGAAAAGCAGACATGCTTTTATGCAGCAGAACTTTTGTCTTTTCACTTTGTCTACTGTTGCATTGGCTTTAACTAAATAAGGAATGTCAACTTTCTGTCTTTCTTCCTTTGTAAAGGCCTATTTTGATATAAGAAAAGGTCTGTCACCCTTTTTCAAATATCGTTTTGTCTTCATGTAACAGAACAGCTTGGGCAGGCTGAGCAGTTCTAATTTCCACTTTGTCTTCGACTTTGTAAACTGATCTTGTAGTCAAAAACAATACATGAGGACTTGGAAACACATTCCATAAAGTGTTTAGCCTGTTCACAAAGAACAGGTTCTGTTCACAAAGAACAGAACACTTGTAAACTGCCCAAGCTGCTCACCAGTGTAGAGCAGCGTAGACAGTTTATGTCTAGCCTGTTCAGCAGACTGAACAGCTTGGGCAAAACTGCCTTTGTTGCAACACATGCAACACATAGAACAACTTTGGGCTGATATTGCAAATCATTTTCAGGTCTCAATAAGGCATATAACAGGCCTTAAATTCAACCTTCAAATGCATCAACAGGTTTGATTTAGAATCTCCCCCTCAGATGCAGAACAGGTTTGACTGTGGCCTTTTTGTGCCTAACAGATTGTATTTCGATTTTCATAAATTTAGTTTTTTTTAAAGTAATTATTAGTTAAAGATAAAGAAAATTTTAATTTGATATGTTTTTATTATTGGTAAAAAGTTAAAAATCATTGCTATTGTTGGTAAAAATATAAAACGTAGTTGTTATTATTGGTAAAAAGATAAGTTGTTGGTATTAATTGATGGTAACCTGCTATGGCAGGTTTCCAGGTCAAAAGTTGGTATAATCGGTAAAAAAAAAATATAAAAGTTGTTGCTATTAATGATAAAAAATAAATAATGTTGTTATAAACGGTAAAACTACAAAAAGTTGTTTATTTTGACATATAACCCCATCTATTAATATATACATATAAACGTAGAGAAAAATATGTGTGATTTTGAATTAGTTATATTCGCCCCCTACAACTTATATTAGGACATACTGGGAATGTTACACTTGACCTTCGAGACAACAGAGGATCAGCTCTAGGTCATATAGCATTAGTAACATCGTGTATTTTAGTATAGCTTAAAAGCCAATCACAATGATGCATAACAAAGAAATGTGACACGTAATAACATATACGCAAACAAAAATGTGCATCAAATAAACACTAGCTTGTAGGGTGTTAAACGAAGAAATGGTACAACGTGCGTCAATGAAACAAAAAAAAAAACTGAACAAAAAGCAATTGTAGACATGTAAATCTTAGTACTCATAGAGGGTGCGTTAATTTCTTTAAATTTTTAATAGTATTTTTCTTCGGGATTTCAACCGGATCACAACTTTAGTCAAAACTTTTCTTTTCTCGCTAAAAACACCCCAATGTGTGTTATATATATAAATCCACAAGAAACCTGTTTTATCAACAAATGGACGCCCGTCATATAAGATTTTTTGTAAAGTAAACTATTTTGCACCTACAATACTTAGTTAGAGTTCACGATGGGCAAGATTTACAACTCTACAATATGAATCTTTGACTTAGTTAGAGTTCACGATGGACAAATTTCGGATCATGTTGGAGTCCGGGATTCACCACCGAAACTTTATGATTTTATAGAAAAATTAGGATCATATAGGAGTCTGAAATTCAAGATTCCGAGATTTAATTGTCTGAAATTTAGAACTTTTTCTTTTGAAGTCTCATACAAAATTCGGATAATTCGGTCCAAGATTACATTGATCCGAGAGTTGAGTCCTCCAAATCTAGAATCATGCCATGATATGAGATTTGAGTCCAAATTTATATACACCAATTGAAATATATTTAATAATCTAACGTCATTGTATCAAAACACAATATCCAAATACTATACTCTTAATTACTGAATGCTAAACAATCAACTACAAATAATTAAAAAGGGTTGTTATTCCCGACCTTTCCTTTTATTAATTAAATTCTTTTTAACATGTTAATTCAATCCTATTACCAATCACAATTCAAAAAAGGGTTTCCGATAAATCATAGCCTCACAGGAGAGATGAGGTCAAATCATTCCTATCAACCGATCACAATTTAAAAAATGGTTTTCTATAAATCATAGGGCAAATGATGCGAAATGAATTTTCCTAATTATTTAAAATTGTAATCATGTGAGATATGATGTCTATATATATACCTTGACATAATATACATCTGAATCACCTTGATCTGATTGAGTTGATGGTAAATAAACGAGAGCATGATTTTCAGTGCCACAGTTGAATGGGTTGTGGACAAGCACTAGTCGCTCTCAAAGACAGATACAATACAACAAACACTTACCCTACCTCCACGTCCCTTTTTACATGAGAAAGACTAATGTCACTATCACAAATATATTGTTTCATTTATTATCTGCCTCCTGATATACCCGCAGTCCACGTAATTAATTCTTATCAAGCATACATTGTTTTTATACATTATTTTTATTAATAACATAATACCCAGTAATTAAACTTAATACCTCCTCTCACGTTAGAAAGTGTGTAATTAGCAATGAACAAAACGTGTGTTTATAATCAACTTATTATTATTTTTTCAAAAATATTGATATCAGTTAAATTTTAACTAATTAATAGTGATAATTTTTAACCTAATAAGGCATCCTGAAAGTGGACACGAATTGAACAAAGCTAACTATTATTAACACGAGAAGAGTATTAGTTAGGTCATAGGTGTCGATAAGAAACTAACAAAATTAAACAGTCAGTTTTGGCTTGACGTGTTTACTTGTTTTCAAGTTTTGAACACCTACAACTCGTTTATCAATATAGAAAATTTAAATAAATGTTATTACTATTAATATTTATTATTATTATTATTTTATTTTTAATACCTATTATCATTAATAGATAAACGATTAAATATACATTTACAGTTTTAAAATATAAACTATTGTTATTATTATTATTAATATAAATTATTACTTTACTATTATTTAACTGAAAATTTTTACATTTATTATTGCAATTATGGCCGGAGTGTATTCATACGTACTGTTCCATGTCTCTCATAACTAAAAAAATGTTATTTTGATTTATTTTGAGACACACTACGTTTCTACATATATTCTGAAAAAATAAATAGTTTATAAAAGGGTAGATTATAAAAAACCAACATGTTTTTTTTACGTTTTTTTGTGTTAATTTTGTCCCTCCATGATATTTTTTATAAAAAAAAGTTTTCAAATTAATTTTTTTTTCCTTTTTAGTTCAGTTGAATTTGGCAATTTAAACCCGATTTTCAGTTTTTAAAAAATCCGGTTTACCAATTATAACATGACTCTAATAGTCAAATTTTATAAAAGGAGAATTTTGTTTTAACTTGGATACTTTTCTGGAAAAAAAATAAATCGGAGATCAGAAATGCAAAAACATGAAAAAAGATGTTGGTTTTTTTTTTCTTAATTAACCCTTTTTAAAATTTATTATATATAAATGGTTTTTCATCTAAAAGACCGAACATTGATTAGAGTGTTTTCATCCTAGTAAGCAACAAATCGATTTGCTAAGTATCAATTTCCAAATTAAATAAGTCAACATGAAACGTGAAACGCAACCAACGCAAACCACAATAAGTCAAAATGAAGTTGACATATGAACATATCAATCTTAAGACATGCACCAACCCGAACGCATGCAACTTGAATTGTTGCCCTAACTTTAATATTTTTTATCTAACTTTTCAAGCTATAAAAATATTATGTAATTCCGGATATATTTGACAAAGGTAATTGTAATTTTAAGATAGAGCTGCTCAAGTTTTTAGGAAAAATAGCTTTTTCTTAGTGTTGTAATTTAGTTTTATATAAATTTATTTGGTAAAAGTTATTATTGTTGTAACTTATGAGTTTTAATGACATAAAAACATTTATATTATTAAGAGTTTTACATTATAATTAATTAAAGGTTAAAAAAATAATTTTGTTAAAAAACACTAAAACTCGTTTTAAAGATATACTTATGGTCTATTTAAAACAATGGCTTAAACTTTCCAACCATATAGATTTCTTTAATAGAAGTTTATTTAATAAAAAATCGTATATCTAAAATATTATATAGATAATTTAAAATTTAGTTCAAAGAAAATCAAAGAAAATCTAATCTAAAATTTAATAGACACTCATTTTTATAGTTATTATATATATTTATGAATATTATTTTTAAAATATTCTTTTAAAATTAATTCATTCTATAAATCATCTCATGCAATATATACATGTTAATCAATCTACTATATTATTAAAAATAAGGGTTTATTATAATAAAAACCAACATGTTTTCACATTTTTTGCGTTTTCGTGTTTTCATGTTATCTTTTTCCAGAAAAGTCCTTAAGTTAATTTTGTATTTTTGGTTTAATGAAATTTGACCATCGAAACCCGGTTTTTTAGTTTTTTAAAAACCCGGTTTAGTAGTTATAACCGGGCTCTAACTGCCAAATTTCACAAAAGTAGAAAAAAATTTTAAACTTGAGGACTTTTATCAAATAAAATAGCTTTGAGTGACAAAAACGTAAAAACAATAAAAACATTCTGGCTTTTTTGATAATGAACCGAAAGAAAAATATAGAAATGTCAAACACACCAGTGATCATGAATCCAAAATAAACCATTAATTATTATTTAATCAATTCTACCAATAACATTTTAGTATATTAACAGAATCTTAATTTTTATATTGCACAAACAAAAATACAATCAATATTCATTAAAAATGACAAAAGAATAAACAAACGATTAAAATAATTGTATTCCCTACAATGCCTTTTTGTTGGATTGGCTGTAAACATGAGCAGGTTTGTAGTATGGCCTAAAAATGGGTGCAGTGTACGTACAACAATTGCCCGTCATTGGGACCGGCGGGCTATAGGTGACTATGGACCACATTTAGAAACCACCACCACAATTCGTCTAACCCATTTTGGAAATCCTAATCCACAAATTTACCACCTTATCTATATTGAATTAAATAAACAAATTGGTTTGTAACATGCAATAGCTTTGTACTTATAAAGTTAAATATATGGTTAATATTGAAAAACCCCACAGACTTTCATACAATTATTGATTAAGTCACTGAATTTTTTTTTTCGAGTATTTAAGTTATTAAACAAAGTTTGTTTTATTCAAAACTACATATTTTTAAGACTAAATTACATAAATGGTCCCTGTGGTTTATATGGAATTACGGTTTTAGTCCCTGAAAGAATTTTATTACATCACAAGTCCCTAAAATCGAAAAGTTGTAACATTTTGGTCCCTGAAACTAACGGCAGTTAACTTGAGCCGTTAGCTTCAGGGGCATTTTGGTCTTTTTGAATTTCAAGGACCGTTTATGTAATTTTCAAACTTCTAGGGACCATTTGTGTAACTTTCATACTTTTCATAAATACATATAGTGTTTCTTTCTTTTTTATAATTTAATTATCCAAATATAACATTGTATTTTTTATTCCTTTTGTTTTAATCATTAATTTTTATTTGTACGTTTATTGTTATTATTAATGTTAGTTTTTTTATATACTACTATAATTATTTATTTAAGATTATTATATGATATAACTGGTTCATTTTTTTAATTAATAATTGAGAATCCAAGTCTTTCTCTATCTTTTTTTCATTTAAGAAATATTAAAAATAAAAACTAGTTGTAGTTTTTTTCGTTTGGAAAATCTAAAACCAAAATGATTTATTTCTTTTCTCCATTCAAAAAAATTCAAAATAACGACGTGTTGAAGCTTTTTTCATCTGGAAAAAGTATATAATCAAAATGCTTCGTAGTTTCTTCATTGCAAATACTTAATAAAAATTTTAATTCTAAATGGTTTGAAAAAAAAATCAAGAAATGGAATGGTTCATCGCTTTTTAGTAAAAAAAAAATAAATTCCAAATGGTTTGTTGTATTTTATTGAAAAAATTGAAATTGTATTGATTTTTTTTATCTACGTTTAATTAAAATCAGAATGGTTCTTTTGTATGAAAAAAAATCAAAAATCATAATTGTTTACCGTTTTTTGATCAAAAATATTAAACTAAAATCAAAATGGTTTGTCATTTTTTTTATAAAAAAAATTAATACCAGATGGTAATCGTTGTTTGAAAAAATCAAAAATCATAATGGTTCATCTTTTTATGATTTTTTAGTTTTCAAAAAAAAATAATCATTAAGATTTTGGTTAAACAATGATAAAAAAAGGTTACGAACCACTACAATATTGTTTTTTAGATCAAATAAACGATGAAGTATTTGATAATTTTTTTGATCAAAAAATGATGAACCATTATAATTTTGATTTTTTCAAACAACGATAACCATCTGTTATTAATTTGTTTTATAAAAAAATGACAAACCATTTTGATTTTAATTTAATATTTTTTTATCAAAAACGGTAAACAATTATGATTTTTGATTTTTTCAAACAAAAGAACCATTCTGATTTTAATTAAACGTAATTCAATTTTTTCATTAAAATACAACAAACGATTTGGAATTTAATTTTTTTGACTAAAAAGCGATAAAGCATTCTAATTCTTGATCCTTTTCAAACCATTTAGAATTAAAATTTTTATTAAGTATTTGCAATGAAGAAACTACGAAACATTTTGATTATATACTTTTTCTAAACGAAAAAAGCTTCAACACGTCGTTATTTTGAATTTTTTTGAATGGAGAAAATATATAAATCATTTCGATTTTAGATTTTCCGAACGAAAAAAACTATAGTTTTTATTTATATTTTTCTTAAATGAAAAAAAGATAGAGAAAGATTTGGATTCCCAATAAATAATTGAAAAAAATGAACCAGTTATATCATATAATAATCTTAAATAAATAATTATAGTAATATATAAAATAAACTAACATTAATAAAAACAATAAACATACAGATAAAATTAATGATTAAAACAAAAGGATAAACAATAAAATGTTATATTTGGATAATTAAATTATAAAAAAGAAAGGAATAATATATATATATATATATATATATATATATATATATATATATATATATATATATATATATGAAAAGTATGAAAGTTACATAAATGGTCCCTGAAAGTTTGAAAATTACATAAACGGTCCTTGAAATTCAAAAAGACCAAAATGCCCCTGAAACTAACGGCTCAAGTTAACTGTCGTTAGCTTCAGGGACCAAAATGTTACAACTTTTTGATTTTAGGGACTTGTGGTGTAATAAAATTCTTTCAGGGACTAAAACCGTAATTTCATATAAACCACAGGGACCATTTATGTAATTTAGTCTATTTTTAACTTGCTACCGGCTTAACTTATAAAACAATTAGTTACTCGAATAGTTTATTATTAAAAAAATCAAATTTCTTTTCCAATTTTTAGGATCATTGGATTTTTTTTTGTTTAAGTCATTGTACCGTTTACCGGTTAGTGACCTGCTAAACATGTCAAATATATAGTTTTGAATAAGACAAACTTGTCTAGGAACTTAAACACTCGAAAATAGAATACAGTGTCTTAATCGATAAATTCATGAAAGTTTATAGCGCTATTTCAATATTGACGGAAAATGTTGATTAAGAGTGGTTAAGAAAATGGGATAATCACAAAATTACTAATTTTTAGAAGATGTATGTTTCAAATTTTAGAAAAAAATTGACAATTAAAGGATTTATAATTTAAAATTTAATATATTATAAAAGATGTTTCATTTTAAATGTTCAGAAAGATTTCATAATTACATTTCATTTCTAACTTATTAAAAAATTTTATTACTACATGACAAATTATTAAAAAAGTAAAAAGTAAATTAATAAAGTACGATTATAAAATTGTCATTAATAATTTAGTATATATAGTTAAAACGATGCACGATAATTGAAAACAATAAAAATTTTATTATTAATAGTCGTTATTAATTTATAATCATAAAGAATAAATGGAAAATTATGTAAAAAACCATCAAAGTACAATTTTTTTTCGATTAAGTTCTCATTTCATTTTTTTTCTGATAAAACCCAAACTGGTTAAATCTTTTAAATTGGTCCGTTAACCTGTTATAACAGGTTAACATGCTTAAACCTGTTTTGCAAAAACCATCAAAGTATAATTTTTTTTCGATTAAGTCCCCATTTCATTTTTTTTCCTGATAATTCCCTGAACTACTTAAACCTTTCAACTTTTCGATAAAATAAAACAATTTTTTTAACTTTCAAAAACGACGATGTTTATTTCGATGACAGAGCATGTCATGTTTGTCTAGAACAAAAAAAGTTAGTTTAAAATAATATTTTTTTCAAAACGACGATAGTTAATTGAAAATAATAATTTTTTAAATGTCTGTTATTCCGAATAACATAAGTTTGTTTGATATAAAAACATAAATGATGATTATTTCAATCCTATGTTCATCTAGACCACAATTTTCAAATATATTTAACTAGTTCATCCCGACTAAACTTTAAACAATAAAAATGATCGTTTTGATTTATAATTTTGTTTTATTTTTTTGCATCCACGTATGTGTGACGTGAGTGTCAATTGAACAATCACTTAAATTGATAAAACAACAAATAACATGAGTTTTATCAAGATAAGGGATTTATGTGGCCAAAAAAATAGTTGAGGGATTTATAAGACAATATAACTTAGTTAAGGGATTTATAAGACAGAATAATTTAGTTGGGGGACTTAATCGAAAAAAAATCATAGATTTATAAATCCACGTCAGTAATTGCAATCCGCTCAACAGGTCACCGATACCTTTTTTTTTTTTGAAAAAAACACCAAATTCGTGATTTTTATTTAGTTAAGGTATCAGATAAAAAATTTGATTGAGGGACTTAATCGAAAAAAATTGTAGTTTGATGGTTTTTTGCGAAATTTTCCCTAAAATATAATAGATTAAATTACATAAAATGTTCCCTGTGGTTTGCCTAAAATTACGAAACCGGTCCCTCAACTTTCTATATTGCATAAACGGTCCCTCAAAACCCTGTTTGCTTGCAAAAATGGTCCCTCATCCGTTAGTCATCCGTTAGTCATCCGTTAATATTTTCAAAAGAGTAAAGGACATTTTTGGTCCTTGTGGTTTGATGGTTTACCCGGATTCAGTCCCTTAACCATAATAAGGTCAAATTTCATCCCTATTTTGCTAATTTTGTGCCCTTTTAGTCTCTCGTCCGTTAAACTTAACGACACAACCGTTAAATTTGTAAGAATGACATTTTTACCATTTTCATTGAGACGCTTTTAGTCCCTATGGTTTTATTATTACCCACTTATAGTCCAACATTTATTTTATTTTATTTTATCTTTATAATTATATTATTTATAGATACACTTAATTTATTATAAACACACTTATTTTACTTATAAATATACTTATATTTTAATATTTTATTTACATTTACTATTGTTCGTATTTTATTTAAAATTTAACTTTTATTTTAATTAAAATTATATATTTTCTTTACTAATTTATTTAAAGTTCATCTTCTTTACTAATTTTAATTTTTATAATATTATTGTTGACATTTATATATGTAATTTTGTTAGTTGTGTTTAAGTTAATATAATCGTCGATATTTTTCCTCTCCAAAGTCACTACTTCAAATATCTTCCAACCTAATCAATTATCGACACATAAATTATATATATATATATATATATATATATATATATATATATATATATATATATATGTAAATATACTTGAAGAAATAATGACATTGAAAGACCGTTGAAAATATTTTATATATATATATATATATACACACACACACACACACACACACACACATATATAGAATATGGTTCGAGGGAGTACCACTACTTATACAGCGCACCAGAAGCTACCACATTTAAAAAACTTTTTTTTTAATTTTTTATTTCATAAACATGTTTTAATTAACATTATGAAGATTATATGTAAATTTCACATACATTCACATCTTCTAGCTCCTAAAAAATGATGTGAACGCACACTTACATAATTTTGCATATATGTAGTGCGTGATTTTATGCACTTAGAGTGTTCGAATTTGCGTGAAATTCACATATTATCTGTGCAATGTTAATTAAAACATGTTTGTGAAAAAAAATTTCAAAAAAATAATTTACGAGTGATACCTTCGGGTGCACTGTGTAGTAGGTAGTACTCACTTGAACATCTATATATATATATATATATATATATATATATATATATATATATATATATATATATATATATATATATATATATATATATATATATATATATATCCAAGACATAAATTATATAATACACACACACACACATATATATATATATATAGGGGTGTTCAATGGAAAACCACTATGCACCTGAAATCTATGAAAACCTACGCATACCGTCCGATTGGGTGAATTTCATGAAAAACGCTGTGGCATGATCGTAAATAAGGTGATGCGTCACGCGGGATTCTGATGCATCACGCGGGAAATTTGATGCATCACGCGGGATTTTGATGCATCAAGCGGGAAATTTGATGCATTTGTGGTGGTGCAGTGTGGTTTTCACAAGTTTTCAGGTGCATGGTGATTTTCCATTGAACCTCCCTCTATATATATATATATATACATATACATATATATATATATATATATATATATATATATATATATATATATATATATATATATATATATATATATATATATATATATACATACATACAACACATATAATATAATTTATGTGTTGATATTTGATTAGGTTGGAAGATAGTTGAAGAAATAGTGACTTTGGAGAGGAAAAATATCGACGATATTATATTTACTTAAACACAACTAACAAAATTACATATATAAATGTCAACAATAATATTATAAAAATTAAAATTAATAAAGAAGTTGAACATTAAATAAATTAGTAAAGAAATATATATTTAAATTATAATAAAAGTTAAATTTGAAATAAAATACGAAAAATAGTAAATGTGAATAAAATATTAAAACATAACTATATTTATAAATAAAATAAGTATGTTTATAATGAATTAAGTAAATCTATAAATAATATAATTATAAAGATAAAATAAAATAAAATAAATGTTGGACTATAAATGAGTAAATAATAAAACCATAGGGACTAAAAGCGGCTCAATGAAAAGGGTAAAAATGTCATTCTTACAAATTTAACGGTTGTGTCGTTAAGTTTAACGGACGAGGGACTAAAATGGCACAAAATTAGCAAAATAAGGATGAAATTTGACCTTATTATGGTTAAGGGACTGAATCCGGGTAAACCATCAAACCACAAGGACCAATAATATCCTTTACTCTTTTCAAAATGACAATTTTTTCCTTTTAGTTATGGTCCCTCAACTAATTAATTAATTTCAGTTTTGGTCCTTCTAACCAATTTTTATTTTAGGATTTAAATTAAGTAGTTATTTTAATAATGTATGATTTAGTTAATTAATATAAATTTATAAATACAAAAAAATTAATTTAATTATTATTTGTATATTTATTAAATTTTTTGCTTTATGTGTTCCTAGTGTATATATATATATATTTATATTTTAATATTAAAATTATTTTCTTTTACGAAATTAATGTATTTAATTTGCTTTGAGAAAACAAAAATTTGTTATTAATTTTGATTTTTTTTTTTGTTTTGGTTATAAAATTTTCTTATACCTTTTACATATTTATTAACTAATTAAAATCACGAGTCAATTAAATTAATATATAAGAACAATATTAATTATTATGAGTAATTATTAAAACTAGTTAGTTATAAAAAAACACGCACATATACATATATAGATTTAGATTCAAGTGAGTGTCACCTATTACGCAGCGCACCAGAATGTATCACTCTTAAAAATACATTTTTTGAAAAGATTTCACGTTTACAGATAATATATAAATTTATATATCATCTTTTAAAAATCATAATATGTAAATAAATGTTAAAAGTCATTTCTTTTTTCTCTGAATTGATAGAGAAATTTGTAATGCTTAAAAAAAATTCAGAATTAAGAAATCTGTGGGTTTTATATTTCAGTTTCGCGAATCATTTTTCTCTTTCTATTGTACGTTCTTTACCAGATTTCTCTTGAAATAACTTTTATATATATATATATATATATATATATATATATATATATATATATATATATATATATATATATATATATATATATATATATATATATATATATATATATATATATATATATGTATGTATGTATGTATATGTATGTATTTATAACCACATACACACACATATAAAAATTAGTTCGACAAAGTACCTTTAAAAATTCTGTGAACCGAATCTTCCTTAAAATGATATTGTTTAAAAAAAATTCATAACCATGTTTCAAATAACAATGTAAGGGCTACTTGAAAAAATCACAAATAAACATACCTTGAAACTATGTGATAATTTCAGTGAATGTTCAACCATTTCCTTTAAATTTGTGTAAATGATATATCATTTACATAATTTTTTTTATACATTAGCTGGATTTATCTTTCGAAAAATATATTCTTTGATGTAAAATTTATATATCATATTTGTAAACGTGAAATCTTTTCAAAAAAATGTATTTTAAAAAGTGGTACAATCTGGTGCGCTGCGTAACAGGTGACACTCAATTGAATCTAAACCTAGATATGTATATGTGTGTGTTTTTTTATAACTAACTATTTTTAATAATTACTCATAATAATTAATATTGTTCTTATATATCAATTTAAATGACTCGTGATTTTAATTAATTAATAAATAAGTAAAAAGGTATAAGAAAATTTTATAACCAAAACAAAAAAAATCAAAATTAATAACAAATTTTAGTTTTCTTAAAGCAAATTAAATACATTAATTTCGTAAAAGAATAAAAAATTTTAAAATTAAAATATGAATATATATATATATATATATATATATATATATATATATATATATATATATATATATATATATATATATATATATATATATATATATATATATATATATATATATATACATATACATATACATATACATATACATATACATATACATATACATATGATTGGGTTCTTTTTAAAAACCTTAAATAATGTGAGAACATAAGAACCAATTTCAGCCATTGGATAAATAGGACCAATGGTAGATAATCAATGACATTGTTGTAAATATTTGCAAATATGACAGTCTCCACTAAGGGCAAATCAGTCATTTTTCTTTCCTCCTTTCATGCGACCCTTCAGAAAAAGTTTCCAA
Organism: Centrapalus pauciflorus; assembly: GCA_020465985.1. Classification (NCBI taxonomy): domain Eukaryota; kingdom Viridiplantae; phylum Streptophyta; class Magnoliopsida; order Asterales; family Asteraceae; genus Centrapalus; species Centrapalus pauciflorus. The sequence continues at coordinate 199,447 of JAANYP010005412.1, read as the reverse complement.
CTTTCTGTCATTTAATTAACTATGCAATCATCAATGAGTTTGTCATTAATTTTTTCGGTTTCTTCCATTTTTCCGGCAAGAAGAAGTTCAGTTCCGTTGAGTCGCCGGAAAACCATCCCGTTTTTTTTATTTCACCTGAATTCATGGAGTCGACCTGCACATTTCAACAGACCCCATGTAATGTTTTTCCAAATGGTTTTGCAGTCGATGAGGAGGTCGACGATCGTTCTTTTCCTAATCCAGGTCATTTTTTTATTAGAGTAATCGTTGCTGAATCTAATATTTATTCTTAATAAGTTTTGAATTGTAGTTTTTCTGTTAGTGTATATTTGTCTGTTCGTTATTCTATGATTATTCGAAGTTTCTGATAGTAGTTTTTCTTTCAATATTAGTTTGAGAAATTTGACTGAAGCTTTACTTTTATTTGATTGTATGCAATCCGTATAGTTGTTAATTTAGTTTGTTCTCATCTACGTAGAATATTTTTTATTCTATATAGAATATACCATATTCTATGTAGAATATTATGCATTCAACGTAGAATATGATATATTCTATATAGAATAAAAAATATTCTACGTAGAATGCATAATATTCTACATAGAATGTTTTATATGTTACGTAGAGTTTTATAGAATGCTTTCAACTCTATATAGATTTGTTATTCTTTGTATATGTATTCTTTTATTTGAGTTTAATTTATCTTTTTGATGTTTCAAATTTCCTAAGCTTTGTTATATTTCGAAATCACAGATTCGGGTAAAGATGAAACACTAAAGACCTTGATAAACGATGAGAGTTCTGAGGAGACAACTCCAGAGGGAGGGAGATATTGGATTTCCAACGTTCCGTCTCATTTAAAACCGCAAAAATACAGTGTGTATTCTTCGTTGGACGATGCTATTGTAATGTATGAAAAGTATGCTGATTTATCTGGTTTTGACACTAGAAAAGGAACGACAAAAAAGAACAGCAATGGGGTTGTTACAATCAAATATATATTTATTATGTAATAAAGAAGGAAATTTTGCGTCTGAGAACAAACTTCGTCGAGGGAAAGGTGGTCGAGCAGAATGTGGCGCCTGTGTGAAGATAAAGTTGTTATCCGTGGCTTCAAAAAAGTACGTTGTATATGATTTTGTCGAGAGGCACACGTAAGACCCATGATTTCTCAAAGGTCTTAAGTCTAGGCCTCAGTAGGAATGCAATATCAATCAGGAAACTAAGATAATAATTAACAGTGTGGAATTACAGTTAATTACAATCAGAGACAATTTTAAGTAATAGGGTACAGACTTCTAGACTATTACATCAAAGCACAAAATATAAACTAGCCCCGAACCCCAAAGCTCTATCATCAATCAAGTACCAAGGTGTTGAAACAGGTTCTAAAGCACTTCAAGCTCTTTCAGAGTCCTGACCTATGAACTAGGTCCAGCCAATCCTTTGCCTTTACCTGAAAAATAATGCAACAACGGAGTAAGCTTATTTGTTTAGTGAGAATGTAGAATTTCACATTTAACATGCAATTATGAATGCGAAAAGCTCATGCACTGCACTCGGCTCATGCACAGCTCAGCTCTATTGCTCATGCACAGCTCAAATATCGAAGGGACATTGGCCAATTAAAATGCTCTTTTGATGCGCATCTTTGCTCAGCTCCGAGTTATAAAACTGTTGTTGCGCTTGAGACTTTTAGACAAATTCATAAGGAATGCTCGGATAATGATAACACCATACACACGCATCATTAGTAGGGATCAGCCACGTACTGGGCTAGCTACCAGTAATTGCTGTATGGTTATCATCAGAATGCTCAGCTCTAGCTACCCTCTGTGCTTTAATCATGTAAATCAGCACATCATAAGCCTAACATTAACCCAACACTGAGCAATAGTGGTGGTGTTAAGCTTAACAATCAAATGACTCGTCAAAGAATAGAAGCTAGAAGAAGAAATGCTCAGTTCAACAATTCATAGTAATCATGCTATGACAATATATCAATATGCTCAGGATCAGAATGCCAATAAAATCATATTAAAGCAACAAAAGTCTCAATTCACATAATTTACAGTTAAAGTAAAATCTACAACTCACTGTTACCGGTTAATTTGCACTTTCCAGCTCTGGCTCTGTTGCTCACAATCTGAAGTGGGTTAGAACCACTATCTGAATTTTATCAGACTTACAGACGCTTGCCACTTTGCTATAGCCTTCACTGTTGCTCTTTAATGTCTTTTAGCTTTGCTTGTTGCTCAATCTGTTATTCATATCATTTCTGATATTTATTAGACTTTATATCATCTGAATAGTATATTCAGTATTCATTCGCTGTCCTTTAATCTCAAAGTCTCATATCTGATTATATTGAGATGAATATGGTCAACTATTTCTTAAATCATTTCAGTCAATCGTTTATCATGTGATATTAAACTCTTGTTAAATCGTTATTCAACTCAGAACTTGTATTTGACATGATTTAGATAACTCATAAGGCTTTATGTCCTTTTTCATGGACATGTAGGATTTTCTTAGTGTATATAATTGTATTCATACATATATATATATATATATATATATATATATATATATATATATATATATATGTATGTATGTATGTATGTATGTATGTATGTATGTATGTATGTATGTATGTATGTATGTATGTATGTATATGTATATATATATATATATATATATATATATATATATATATATATATGTATGTATGTATGTATGTATGTATGTATGTATGTATGTATGTATGTATGTATGTATGTATATATATATATATATATATATATATATGTATGTATATTGGTTCTGTTAAGTTGATGAATGAAGGTATATTAGCTGCTGTAAATTATATCACAACATGAACATGTGATTAATACTTCACCTACATAGTCGTTTATCTACTCTTGTTACAAGTTTGTTTCCTAATAATTTATATCCGTCACAACATAATATGGATACTTGAAATTTGAAACATGTTTATGTATGCATATAAGGGCTGTTGAGATGCTTCTGTTTGCTGCCCATCTTTTAATTTTAATAGCAACCCCCAATCAGTACGTAGTTTAGCTGCTTTTATTGCTACTTTATTGTTAATATACACACATGGCACATAATCTTTATACACATTGGGTGCTGACCACAAGTCACAGAACACACAGATTTACTTTTACTTTCTCTGCACACAACACACTTACATACTAATTCCATGATAGATACATATTGTGTACTGCACACGTATTACATAATTCTGCACACACTGCACACTCATTTAACTTGTGTTTAAAAAGGAGATGAGTTGATTTTGCTTTCTATTTATCTGCATACATCAACACACATACAATATATACTGAAAGGAGTAAAATAAAATATCATTTAAAAGGCCTGTTGCTTTCTGTTGTGACTTACAGCGCGCACACACACACACTAAAGCACACACACTGCACTCATGTACTAGATTCTTGCAGAAAAATCCAATTGCTGTGACTGCTTCTGTTCTGGCTAGACATATACAGACGTCGAGAGTATCAAGATCAAACGAAGGGGCTGCTGTAATTGTTCTGGACTGTTTCTGTTTTGGTGCAAAGGAATTACCGAAACCATAAAGGTTTCGGTATCAGTTTTTGTTTTTAACTCCCTACACACATACTACTCCTACATCATAGATTCTTAAATAATGGACAAGGATTTGGTCTCGGGTTCTGTTTCTATTTTATGTCTGCACTGAAAGAACAAAACAAAGATATTAAAAAGGTCGGGTTGCTGTGAATGATCTGGACTGTTTCTGTGAAGACCTCCCCTTCCGGGGCAGTCCTCAGAGTCTAGGTCCCATAAATTGCAATACGATATCAATCATACTAAGATAGGGTAATTAGTTGCGGAATTATAAATTACATGTACATACAGATTAGGATTTAAGTTAAACATTGATTACATATTTCAAATTAAAGTTATAAAAGGGTACCATCTAATCTAATCATTACATCATAGAATTATATCAAATCTACCCAAAATCCACAACAATTGCTGTCTTCCAATCAGTACCGAAAGATTTTGTTGTGTAGTGGTCTATGATACTTCTGTCTTGATCGTTATTAGACCTAAGAGCTAGGTCCAGCAGGTGACTTTCCTTTGCTTTTTCCTGTAAAATAAATAATGTAGCAACTGTAAGCAATGCTTAGTGAGTTGATAGATTTTCAATATTAACATGCGTGTCAAAGCGGATCATCAGTCTTAGCGTGATATGTCTTGGCTGCCGCTACAGCCCTCATGTTTGAGATATAGTATTCATAGAAATGGATGATGTTCAGGCCACACTCACGCTTAAATCGTGGGGATCAGCCACATACTGGGCTAGCTACCAGTAAGTCAATATGGCGGAACATCGGAAGTCATTACCAAGTTCATAAGAACCGGTGAAGTAGCCAGGTCTAGAACAATAGACCATTAGGGCTAGTCAAGCTGAATCAATATATATGTCAAATGTCTGATCAATATTGAAAGCTTAAGTCATAGAAGTCATGATAGCAATGAATCAATAAGCAATGTCTGAAGAAATCTTAAATGCAATATGAAATGATAATCAAATAGCTATCATGATTCTCTGGGCAACACCCAACCATGGTGTGCACAGGTCTCAATCCAGCTGATAAAATGAATGTCAATAAATCTAACATCAACAATATATCTCAACCGGAATTTAAACATGTTCAATCTGAATATCTATAACTCACAGGTCTGGTCTTTGTCAAACAGATATAAAAATCTGCCACCTGAGTTATCTCAGGATTTTATCTTTGTCAATCTGTTCTTTGTCAAATCAAATCTTTAATCCGCTTTTAAGTCTTTAAATCTCTATATTCAGAATAAACTGAACCTGTTCAAAATCATTCATATCATGTCATTATAAGGGAATTTCATCATCTTTTGGTCATTTAAAATCTTGAATTTTATCTGATTCTGATAACTGATAATCTTCTCAATCTTTCATTTATTTTATATTTTCTGTTTCATAAAATCCTCAAAAGCTTTCTATATATATAATATATATATAACTGAAAGCATATGCATAAAGATCATTTATTTAATTGAAATATCAAAATATATTAAAAAAATTGGGTTTCGGATCACCCAATTTCGGATTCACCCGAATTGGGGACCCGGATTCGGATCATCCGGATCCGGACTAAACCATCATCCGGATTTGGACATAGAACCGAAGTTGGTTTCATCCGAATTGTTCATAAGTCCGAATTAACAACCATCCTAATTTGGATCACTCATCCGAAATATAACAATATCCGAATTAGGATCATATTCAAAATGACAAATCCGAAATAGAACATATCGCCCGAAGTATAGGGATCCGAAATAGGCACCATCCGAATTCGGTTATACCCGAATTCGGATCCTATACTTAGCATTTTTCCCAGATTTGTTCTTGGTGTTCTTCATATTGTTCATACGAATTTTTACATAAAATTCACAAAACTTATTTATAATCAACATGCAATGTATTATTTTGATACATTATCATTATTGGAGTGTTTTTATACATTTTTCCCTATCAATAACATCATCAATTGGTCAAGATCATCCAAAATATGCAACTTTTGTCAAGAACACTTATTTTATAAAAATTTCATAATTCTTGCTTATTGGGACAATTTGATCACGGATTTTTGTTTTTGTTACATTTATTAACTTAAATTCATCATGATCTTCTAAAATCTTAGACATGCAACATCCAAATTTTCATATTATAATCCTTTGGTTTCGGTTTTTATCAAAACCGAAACATTCTTCAAAAATATCAAATATTACCTCTAAATCTTTGTAGTTTCTTGTTGCTTAATTGTTGTTGTAACTCCTCCTTAGCTTTAATTCCGAATTCTTTGCAAAATTTGTGGATTTCTTGTTGAATCTTTGAGGTAGCCGTATGAGTGTAGAGAGAGATTAGAGAGAGAGAGTGAATCTCTTAATGGTGTGTTAATTGCTATTATTTGGAGTTTATATACATCATTTTATATTTTTGTGTATTTAACCCACTAAACTTTTGTATTTTACATATCTTTTAACTTAATTATCTTTAATATTTTATAACATATATAATTTAATTAAATAAATCTAACACTTCATTAAATTACATAACTAATAATGTAAATAAAAATTACATTATTTGGATCAAATACGAAAATTAAGATTATATAAAAGCTGGGTTGTTACAGAATGGGCTCCACCACGCACAAACTTCGTCCCCGAAGTTAGCTATTGTTCGAACAGACTGGGATAAGTAGCTTTCATGACATCTCTGGATTCCCAAGACTGATGTGAACCTTTGTGGTGTTTCCACTGGACGAGCACCATCTGTATCTCTTTATTTCTAAGCTTCTTGGTCTTCGAGTCCAGAATACGTTCTGACTCTTCAACCACTCTAAGCTTCTCATCAATTTGCAAGTTAACGTGCGGTAACTGAACTTCTCTTTCATCAGCTAAGCTCTTTCTTAAGTGACTAACATGAAATACCGGATGTATTCCAGATAAGTCCGCTGGCAGTTCAAGTCGATAAGATTGATTCCCTATCTTTTCGACAATTTTGAACGGACCAATGAATCTCGGAGCTAGCTTGTTTCTTTTAATGAATCGCACCACATTTTTCATTGGAGATACTTTTAGCATCACCCAATCGTTAACCGCAAAGCTTATTGATCTGTGTCGATTGTCATAATATGACTTCTGCCTGCTCTGAGCTTCAAGAATATTCCTTCTGACAAGTTGAATCTTTTCATGAGTCAACTGTAGAAGGGCAGGTCCTGCTATTGGCGATTCACCTGTTTCGCGCCAACAGGTGGGAGTTCTGCACTTTCTTCCATATAAAGCTTCAAAAGGAGCCATCTTAATCGTAGAATGATAACTGTGGTTGTATGAGAATTCGACCAACGGCAAGTGGTCATCCCAATTACCACCTATATCAAGAACGCAGGCACGAAGCATATCTTCGAGAGTTAGGATAGTACGCTCACTCTGGCCATCTGCACTTGGATGATAAGCAGTACTCATAGAAATCCGAGTACCCATCCCTTCTTGTAATGCTTGCCAGAATCTGGATGTGAAACGACTATCACGATCAGAAACAATAGATTTTGGCACACCGTGACGAGAAATAATTTCTGTGATGTACAACTGCGCCAATCTATCGAGAGAATAAGTTTCTTTCATCGGTATGAAATGAGCTGACTTCGTTAATCGGTCCACGACTACCCAGATGGAGTCGTGCTGTCTTTTGGTCTTAGGCAATTTCGTGATGAAATCCATAGTTATATGCTCCCACTTCCATTCAGGAACTGGCAGTGGTTGCATATCCCCGAAGGGTTTCTGATGTTCTGCCTTAACCATTTGACATATTCTGCAGCTTTCAACACATTTACCGATGTCTTTCTTCATTCATGGCCACCAGTAATCAGCTTTCAGATCAAAATACATCTTTGAGCTGCCAGGATGAACAGATAATTTGGACTGATGGGCTTCAGATAGAAGAATGCTGCGAATAGAACCATATTTAGGAACCCAGATTCGGTTTCCCTTGAGACAATGAAGTCCCAAATGATTCAGAGTTAGAAATTGTAATTGCCCTTTTAGATTTTCAGAATCAATATTCTCTTCTTTCAATGCTTCAGCTTGAGCAACTCTGATGTCTTCAATGAGATCAGAAGAGGATATAACCGGAGTTAGGGCATAGCAGCACTTTTCTGGATAAACTTTTCTACTCAAAGCATCCGCGACAACATTTGCTTTGCCGGGATGATATAGGATCTCACAATCATAGTCCTTAATAAGCTCCAAGGACCGACGCTGTTTCATATTTAGATCCTTTTGAGTGAAAAGATGTTTGAGACTTTTGTGATCGGTGTAAAGCTGACACCGAGTCCCATAAAGATAGTGACGCCAGATTTTTAAAGCAAAGGTAACGGCAGCCAACTCAAGATCATGAGTTGGTGCACTTTTCTCGTAATCCTTTAATTGCCTTGAAGCGTAAGCAATTACTTTTCCCCTTTGCATTAGAACACATCCTAAGCCAGTACCAGATGCGTCGCTATAAACAACAAAATCATCATTGCCTTCTGGTAAGGCTAGGATCGGCGCTTGAATTAGCTTCTGTTTCAGAATGTCAAATGCCTCTTGCTGTTTATCGGTCCAAACGAAAGGAGTATTTTTTCGTGTTAACATCGTTAATGGCACAACAATCTTTGAGAAGTCCTTTATGAATCGCCGGTAGTAACCAGCCAATCCGAGGAAACTTCGGATTTCTGAGGCATTTCGAGGCGTTTGCCATTTCTGAACGACCTCGACTTTAGAAGGATCAACAAAAATCCCTTCGCCAGAAACAACATGGCCAAGGAACTGAATCTATAAGAATCAAAGTAGAAATTCAAGTTCTGATGTAAATTAAAGAATACTTAGGAAATAGCTCAAGACATATATAATAGAAATTATACATGTCTGAGCCAAAATTCGCACTTAGAGAATTTTGCGTAGAGTCTTTCTTTTCTTAATAACTCTAGCAATTGCCGCAGATGAATAGAATGATCAGCCTCCGTTTTAGAGTAAATCTGAATATCGTCTATGAATACGATAACTGACTTATCCAGCATCGGTCTGCACACGCGATTCATGAGATTCATGAACGCCGCTGGTGCATTTGTCAAGCCAAACGGCATCACGAGAAATTCGTAATGACCGTATCTTGTTCGGAAGGCTGTCTTCGGAATATATTCATCTCTGACTTTTAATTGATGATACCCAGAATGAAGATCTATTTTCGAGAAGTAGCTGGCTCCTTGTAGCTGATCAAACAGATCATCGATTCTGGGCAGAGGATACTTATTCTTTATTGTAACCTTATTCAACTCGCGGTAGTCGATGCACATACGAAAAGTTCCATCTTTCTTCTTAACGAATAAGACAGGTGCACCCCACGGAGATGAACTCGGTCGGATAAACCCCTTTTCTAACAGCTCTTGCAACTGTTTCGACATTTCCTGCATTTCTGCAGGTGCAAGTCTGTAAGGAGATTTTGCGATAGGAGCCGCACCAGGAACCAAGTCAATACTGAACTCGACTTGACGTTCCGGTGGCACTCCGGATATGTCATCAGGAAACACGTCTGGGAACTCACAGACGATAGGAATATTAGATAAAAATTTCTTTTGAGCTTCAGAGTTAGATTCAGATGAAACATAACAGATATAAGATTCGTGGCCCTTAGATAAATATTTATGCGCTTTGTCAACTGATATGAAACAATGTGCACCTTTCCGCTTCTCGCCTTTGATTTCTAATACTCGGCCGCCTGAAGACTTGATTCTAATGATCCGACGGTTGCAGATGATTGTAGCTTCGTTGTTCATTAACCAGTCCATGCCGATGATGACATCAAACTCTTTCAACGGAATAGGAATGAGATCGAGATTGAACACGATATTATCAATAAGTAGAGTGCAGTTTCGATAAACAGAATCAGCCATAACATAGTTGTTACTGGCTGTCTCAATGTCAAGTACTACGGGAAGCTTCGATGGGGATTTAGATAATCTTGATGCAAAGGAAGTCGATATGAAGGAACGACTAGCGCCAGAATCAAATAATACGCGAGCAGGTATCGTATTTAACAGAAATGTACCGGTGACTACATCAGGTGTTTCTCTCGCCTCCTCAGCCGTTATCTGAAACGCACGTGTCCTTGCGGTTGGTGTTGCAGCAGAACTTTTTACTGTAGACCCTCCAGCCGACGACTGTGACTGATAACGTTGCCCGCTTTGACACTGGTACATAAAATGCCCTCTTTTCCCGCACTTTGCACATCCACGTCCCTGCTGTGGACATTTTTCACTACTGTGACCGATCATGTTGCACGCGAAACAAGTAACATCTTCTGGATTGCACAACCCCATGTTTGACTTTCTGCATCGCTTACAGAATCGTGGCTCATTCGTAAGGGAATAAACTTGAGCTTTCGGCTGTGAACTTTGCTGATGGAATTGCTGAGATTGTGACTTATTTGGCTTAAAGAATCCGCCAAATCACTATTTCTTCGGAGGTGATGGATTCGTCGGGTTAGTAGACGGGGTATAGAGATGATCGCCATACTCTAAATAACCTCGCTCGATCTGTCTAGCTGCTTCTACCATTTCCAAGTAACTTTTGTATTTGATCGCGCTCATCGGATGTCGATATCTAGGGTTGAGTCCTACGCGAAATCTATTCATCTTTCTCTCCTCGGTAGCTACTTGATATGAAGAGTAGCCGCATAACCTCGAGAATTCATGCTCGTATTCATCAACTGTCATTGTTCCTTGAGTCAGCTGCATCAGTTGTACTTCCATCTTGTCTCGCTGGTCGACTGGACAGTATTTTGCATTAAACATATCAAGAAACTGCTCCCATTCCAAAGTCTGAATCACCTCCTCTCCATATATGCTCCGCTGAGTCTTCCACCAAGCACGAGCAGCTCCAACAAATAACGCAGACGCATAGCTTACTTTCCTTGAATCCAAGCAGTCAGAGATTCTGAAAATCTCTTCGGTATGGCTGATCCAATCCATCGCCTGAATTGGATTCACTGTTCCTTCAAAATTCAAAGCACCGCTAGCTTTGAAATCTTTAAACTTGCAACCTTTTGGCTGAGCAATTTGGGTTTCAGGATTTGTGTTATCAGAATCAGATTCGTCATTATTCTGGACTTGTTTATCTTTTCTCTTATTTTTCTTATCTTCACGTCTTTTAGCTTCGGCCTCATCTCTGGCCTGAAACTGTTCTTGCATTGTCTTATTTTGTTGTTCTGAGTGTTGGGCTAAAAGTTGTTGCATCATTTCGAACATTTGTTGTGGGGTCATGTTGTTGGGAATGTCACCTGATCCTGACATCTTCTACTGAAAATTAAAATCATTTAACTATCAGTTTATAGACTTAGATCTATGTACCCTTTTTTCCATCCTAACAGTCTGTACATCCTATCTTAGTTCAAACCACCTAAATGATTGATACATATGTATTGCTTCAGTTTGAGATCAAGTATACTTACGTAATACTTGATTCACTCAAACTATGGGCTCTGATACCATCCTGTGAAGACCTCCCCTTCCGGGGCAGTCCTCAGAGTCTAGGTCCCATAAATTGCAATACGATATCAATCATACTAAGATAGGGTAATTAGTTGCGGAATTATAAATTACATGTACATACAGATTAGGATTTAAGTTAAACATTGATTACATATTTCAAATTAAAGTTATAAAAGGGTACCATCTAATCTAATCATTACATCATAGAATTATATCAAATCTACCCAAAATCCACAACAATTGCTGTCTTCCAATCAGTACCGAAAGATTTTGTTGTGTAGTGGTCTATGATACTTCTGTCTTTATCGTTATTAGACCTAAGAGCTAGGTCCAGCAGGTGACTTTCCTTTGCTTTTTCCTGTAAAATAATAATGTAGCAACTGTTAGCAATGCTTAGTGAGTTTATAGATTTTCAATATTAACATGCGTGTCAAAGCGGATCATCAGTCTTAGCGTGATATGTCTTGGCTGCCGCTACAGCCCTCTTGACTGAGATATAGTATTCATAGAATTGGATGATGTTCAGGCCACACTCACGCTTAAATCGTGGGGATCAGCCACATACTGGGCTAGCTACCAGTAAGTCAATATGGCGGAACATCGGAAGTCATTACCAAGTTCATAAGAACCGGTGATGTAGCCAGGTCTAGAACAATAGACCATCAGGGCTAGTCAAGCTGAATCAATATATATGTCAAATGTCTGATCAATATTGAAAGCTTAAGTCATAGAAGTCATGATAGCAATGAATCAATAAGCAATGTCTGAAGAAATCTTAAATGCAATATGAAATGATAATCAAATAGCTATCATGATTCTCTGGGCAACACCCAACCATGGTGTGCACAGGTCTCAATCCAGCTGATAAAATGAATGTCAATAAATCTAACATCAACAATATATCTCAACCGGAATTTAAACATGTTCAATCTCAATATCTATAACTCACAGGTCTGGTCTTTGTCAAACAGATATAAAAATCTGCCACCTGAGTTATCTCAGGATTTTATCTTTGTCAATCTGTTCTCTGTCAAATCAAATCTTTAATCCGCTTTTAAGTCTTTAAATCTCTATGTTCAGAATAAACTGAACCTGTTCAAAATCATTCATATCATGTCATTATAATGGAATTTCATCATCTTTTGGTCATTTAAAATCTTGAATTTTATCTGATTCTGATAACTGATAATCTTCTCAATCTTTCATTTATTTTATATTCTCTGTTTCATAAAATCCTCAAAAGCTTTCTATATATATATCATATATATATAACTAAAAGCATATGCATAAAGATCATTTATCTAATTGAAATATCAAAATATATAAAAAAATTTGGGTTTCGGATCACCCAATTTCGGATTCACCCGAATTGGGGACCCGGATTCGAATCATCCGGATCCGGACTAAACCATCATCCGGATTTGGACATAGAACCGAAGTTGGTTTCATCCGAATTGTTCATAAGTCCGAATTAACAACCATCCTAATTCGGATCACTCATCCGAAATATAACAATATCCGAATTAGGATCATATTCAAAATGACAAATCCGAAATAGAACATATCGCCCGAAGTATAGGGATCCGAAATAGGCACCATCCGAATTCGGTTATACCCGAATTCGGATCCTATACTTAGCATTTTTCCCAGATTTGTTCTTGGTGTTCTTCATATTGTTCATACGGAATTTTTACATAAAATTCACAAAACTTATTTATAATCAACATGCAATGTATTATTTTGATACATTACCATTATTGGAGTGTTTTTATACATTTTTCCCTATCAATAACATCATCAATTGGTCAAGATCATCCAAAATATGCAACTTTTGTCAAGAACACTTATTTTATAAAAATTTCATAATTCTTGCTTATTTGGACAATCTGATCACAGATTTTTGTTTCTGTTACATTTATTAACTTAAATTCATCATGATCTTCTAAAATCTTAGACATGCAACATCCAAATTTTCATATTATAATCCTTTGGTTTCGGTTTTTATCAAAACCGAAACATTCTTCAAAAATATCAAAAATTACCTCTAAATCTTTGTAGTTTCTTGTTGCTTAATTGTTGTTGTAACTCCTGCTTAGCTTTAATTCCGAATTCTTTGCAAAATTTGTGGATTTCTTGTTGAATCTTTGAGGTAGCCGTATGAGTGTAGAGAGAGATTAGAGAGAGAGAGTGAATCTCTTAATGGTGTGTTAATTGCTATTATTTGGAGTTTATATACATCATTTTATATTTTTGTGTATTTAACCCACTAAACTTTTGTATTTTACATATCTTTTAACTTAATTATCTTTAATATTTTATAACATACATAATTTAATTGAATAAATCTAAAACTTAATTAAATTACATAACTAATAATGTAAATAAAAATTACATTATTTGGATCAAATACGAAAATTAAGATTATATAAAAGCTGGGTTGTTACAGTTTCGGTAATGAAGATAATTACCGTAACTTTTTATTTATCAAATAGTTTCAGTAGGTGCTAAAGTTTCAGTATTCCTTAGCTAGTTTCGGTAGGCTTCTGCACTTCTCTGTTCTGATAGTGTTTCGGTCTTTTCTCTGGTTTCGGTACCCCTTCTGTGGGTTTCAGTATTGTTTTATACTTCTTAATGGTTTCAGTATAGTATACATATGGTCTCGGTGGTGGTCTCAATTGATTTAGAATTACCGAAACCTTGAAAAGGTTTCGGTATTGCTTGGTGGGTCTCGGTGGTTTTCAGTTTCGGTGGGGCTTTCAGTACATGCAAACATACACATGCACTCTGCCCACTTCTTTTCCTTCTGTTTTTGTTTCAATAGCAGCAGCAAAACAAGGTAATTGAGGGTTGTTTGATGCTTCTTATGAGTGATTAAGGCTCCTATATGATAGATAAACTCACACAATTGCATCTTATAATTCATGGCTAAAACAGAATCTAAATCTTCATGGACAGCAACAAAATCCTCCATTTAAATTCCAGATTTTGATTTTAGAATGTGACTTAAAGTTTCAGATTGCTTGTATGATCAATTAAACACATAAAAGTTGCATGCATGGTTTCAATTTTATGTTTTTAACTCTAAAATTTGTTTTTAATTCCATCATTTGAAACTGAAACTTATGTTCTCAAACTCACAGAAACCGTGGGTTTCAAAAGAAACAACAAGAACTAAGTTTAAATGATATTTACCTTCAAATCTTGATAATTGTTTGTTGATTCCTTGGCTTGAATTTCACTTTTGTTGCAAGATTTTTGATAATCTTGATGGATTTGTGAAGAAGGAGCCGTGAAATGAGAATTAGAAAGATGAATTGGGTTTGGTGTTAACTCATATAAATGAGCAGATTACTCATTTTGGGTATTTATATAATAAAACTTTGTTAAATTATCCATTTGGCCACTAAACTTGATTTATTTCATCATTTGAAATTGTTATTTAATTATAAATACATAACATGTATTTAACTCCATTATGTCTTTTATTAATTAATATATAACATACATTGAAAATATATTTTAAATCATTTAGCGTAAATGTCATTTAACTTAAAATCAACGTTAATCCCTGTTAATTTTTGTAGATTAAAATTTAGGTCGTTACAGAATGGGCTCCACCACGCATAACTTCGTCCCCGAAGTTGTCTATGTTTAGATATATATCATTAGGAATTTCAAAGTGGGCATGAATTCCAAATATCTGACACAAACATGTGCTGGTGATTATTGAATGAGCACCATCTATCTTTTCATAACTTTTTGCCTCTTTGGCTTTTATAACTGATACATTCACTGATTCCTTCGGCATTATACCACTTAATAATTGACATATGCACCGACTTTTATGCATTTTAGGAACTCTGACTTATCAATAATACATTTACTATGTGGACTTATGCTTTGAGATTTAAAATATGCTTCAATCAATTTTGGTAGCAACTCAATACATTAATTAGCTCATATCTCTCTTTCGTTTGATCTCGAACTAGCTGAAAAGATTTTGGAGTTTGATATATATACTTGTGGAACAATTTCTCACATTGATGATTATACAATCATCAATCGCTTAACTGATATCTGGATTGCACTGACTTTTGTCGATACTTGCAATCACTTTGCACTGACAAGCAAATGGAATAAGAATTCCATATTGGATATCTCACCAGTCTCATATCGACATAATGAGAATCCAGCACTTCATTTATATTCACATACGATGGGCTTTTTATTGGCCATTCATGACCAATCGCTTGATTTATAGAAATCTTAATTTATTTCCCCGTGACTCTCACTCTGTGTCTCTTGTCTTCTTTGATTCCTATTCAAGTTCACACTTGAATACTTGACAATTTGTTTAAGAGATTCTCTTCTCATTTAATTCTATTTGAATTAACAACTTCTACTTCTGTCTCATTACAAAACATGCTGTAATCATCCTGATTACTAGGATTTACGAAGAAGCTTGTGTTTATGATTAAATTTTGATTTCATTAGGGATTTTGAATCATAACTTCAACTGATACAACCCATATGTCATCTGCATTATTCACTATCGATGACAGGGTTGTACAGTTAACTCAATACTTATTTTGGAATTAAAATTCATCTGGCAACAGAATTAAATCATTTTAGCATATAAGAAACTTATTATTAGTTACCATTGTGGTCTTTTGGCGTTTCTAGTGTCTCCTCGGCATCCTCGGCAGTTATATGGAAAGCTCGCACCTTTGCTGTAGGCATCATTGTAGTACTCTATTGGTTTGTTCTGCCAACTGGTTGTTCTTGATTAGTAAGCATGCGTGCATTTGGGCAATGCTTAGCATAATGTCCACGCTCACCACAGTTGTAGCATACGTCGTTTCTTTCCGGGCACTCATCGCTTCCATGTCCAATCTGTTTACAGGTGTAACAGATTACATCTCTAGGGTTGCAGCGTCCACTATGAAATTTACTACAACGTTTACACGCTCGTGTTTCTGACTGTATGGAATAGACTCTAGTCTTCTGAGGCGTAGAGGATGCTCGTGATTGCTGCTGACTGGACTTTGATGAACTGAAAAATCTATTGGATTTCTGCTACTTAGGTGGAGATGGACAAGTAGGACTTATAGCCATCATAACAGGTTCACAACTAGAATCTGTGAATTCCCGCTCCACCATCCATGCTGCTTCCACTATACTGAGATACGTTTTAAACTTTGTGCTACTCATTTGTCTTCTGTATGTCGAATTCAGACCCAGTCTGAATCTGTTTATCTTACGTTCTTCTGTTACTACTTCATATGACGAGTAGCCGCAAAGTCTTGAGAACTCATGCTCGTATTCATCAACGGTTTTTGTTCCTTGTTTCAATTGCATCAACTGCATCTCGAGTTCTTCGTGTTTGTCAGTTGGACAGTATTTGGCGTTGAACATTTCCAAGAACTTCTCCCAGTCCAGTGCCTTAATTGCCTCCTCACCATACATGCTCTTTTGCGTCTTCCACCAGGCTCTAGCAGCTCCAACGAACAGTGCTGTAGCGAACTTAACTCTATTGCTGTCCAGACATTCTGAGATACTGAAGATCTCTTCAGTATGACTTATGCAATCTAAAGCTTGTATTGGATTTACTGTGCCTTCAAACATTATGGCACCACTCGCTTTGAAGTCTTTAAATCTACAGCCTTTTGGCTGCTCAACTCGTTGATCGACATGCACATTATCAGAATCCGATTCGCTTGACTGTTCAGTTTGCTTCTTTTTATGTTTATTTCTCTTTTTAGTTTTCTTTATTGATTCAATTTGTTCAAACATAAACTTGTTTTGTTGCTCATTATTCTGGGTAATTAGTTGTTGCATCATTTCCAGGACTTGCTCTGGGGTCGTGCCACCTGATAGTCCACCTTCTCCCGACATAGCTCTGAAATACAAATCACTAAGTATTTAGATGATTAGTCTAGCACATTGTACCCTTTCATGCCCCGTCCTACTAGTCTCTGTAACCTATCTTAGTTCAAGCCATCCTGTCATGATTGATACTAAAGCATTGCACAAGTTTAAGATCATGTATTACACGTAATACAATGATTCACTCAAACTATTTGCTCTGATACCATCTCGAAAGACCCATGATTTCTCAAAGGTCTTAAGTCTAGGCCCCAGTAGCAATGCAATATCAATCAGGAAACTAAGATAATAATTAACAGTGCGGAATTAAAGTTGACTACAATCAGAGACAATTTTAAGTAATAGGGTACAGACTTCTAGACTATTACATCAAAGCACAAAATATAAACTAGCCCCGAACCCCAAAGCTCTATCATCAATCAAGTACCAAGGTGTTGAAACAGGTTCTAAAGCACTTCAAGCTCTTTCAGAGTCCTGACCTATGAACTAGGTCCAGCCAATTCTTTGCCTTTACCTGAAAAATAATGCAACAACGGGGTAAACTTATTTGCTTAGTGAGAATGTAGAATTTCACATTTAACATGCAATTGTGAACGCGAAAATCTCATGCACTGCACTCGGCTCATGCACAGCTCAGCTCTATTGCTCATGCACTACACTAGGCTCATGCACAGCTCAAATCTCGAAGGGACATTGGCCAATTAAAATGCTCTTTTGATGCGCGTCTTTGCTTAGCTCCCAGTTATAAAAATGTTGTTGCTCTTGAGACTTTTAGACAAATTCATAAGGAATGCTCGGATAATGATAACACCATACACACGCATCATTAGTGGGGATCAGCCACGTACTGGGTTATCTACCAATAATTGATGTATGGGTATCATCAGAATGCTCAGTTCTAGCTACCCTCTGTGCTTTCATCATGTAAATCAGCACATCATAAGCCTAACATTAACCCAACACTGAGCAATAGTGATGGTGTTAAGCTTAACAATCAAATGACTCGTCAAAGAATAGAAGCTAGAAGAAGAAATGCTCAGTTCAACAATTCATAGTAATCATGCTATGACAATATATCAATATGCTCAGGATCAGAACGCCATTAAAATCAGATTAAAGCAACAAAAGTATCAATTCACATAATTTGCAGTTAAAGTAAAATCTACAACTCACTGTTACTGGTTAATTTGCACTTTCCAGCTCTGGCTCTATAGCTCACAATCTGTAGTGGGTTAGAACCACTATTTTGACTTTTATCAGACTTACTGACGCTTGCCACTTTGCTATAGCCTTCACTGATGCACTTTAATGTCTTTTAGCTTTTCTTGTTGCTCAATCTGTTATTCATATCATTTCTGATATTTATTAGACTTTATATCATCTGAATAGTATATTCAGTATTCATTCACTGTCCTTTAATCTCAAAGTCTCATATCTGATTATATTGAGATGAATATGGTCAACTATTTCTTAAATCATTTCAGTCAATCATTTATCATGTGATATTAAACTCTTGTTAAATCATTATTCAACTCAGAACTTGTATTTGACATGATTTAGATAACTCATAAGGCTTTATGTCCTTTTTCATGGACATGTGGGATTTTCTAAGTGTATATAATTGTATTCATACACTAAGCATATATATATATATATATATATATATATATATATATATATATATATATATATATATATATATATATATATATATATATATATTCATGGTACTTCTTTATTGCTTATTAGATGATCATCCACACTTATGTTTCACATATATCCATTTTCTTACACTTTAATTGGTTCTGTTAAGTTGATGAATGAAGGTATATTAGCTGCTGTGAATTATATCACAGCATGAAAATCTGATTAATACTTCACCTACACAGCCGTTTATCTACTCTTGTTACAAGTTTGTTTCCTAAAAATTATATCCCTCACAACATAATACAGATACTTGAAATTTGAAACATGTTTATGTATGCATATAAGGGCTGTTGAGATGCTTCTGTCTGCTGCCCCTCTTTTAATTTTAATAGCAACCCCCAATTAGTACATAGTTTAGCTGCTTTTATTGCTACTTTATTGTTAATATACACACATGGCACATAATCTTTATACACATTGGGTGCTGACCACAAGTCACAGAACACACACATTTACTTTTACTTTCTCTGCACAGAACACACTTACATACTAATTCCATGATAGATACATATTGTGTACTGCACACATATTACATAATTCTGCACACACTGCACACTCATTTAACTTATGTTTAAAAAGGAGATGAGTTGATTTTGCTTTCTATTTATCTGCGTACATCAACACACATACAATATATACTGAAAGGAGTAAAATAAAATATCATTTAAAAGGCCTGTTGCTTTCTGTTGTGACTTACAGCGCACACACTCACACACTAAAGCACACACACTGCACTCATGTATTAGATTCTTGCAGAAAAATCCAATTGCTGTGTCTGCTTCTGTTCTGGCTGGACATATACAAACGTCGAGAGTATCAAGATCAAACGAAGGGGCTGTTGTAATTGTTCTGGACTGTTTCTATTTTGGTGCAAAGGAATTACCGAAACCATAAAGGTTTCGGTATCAGTTTTTGTTTTTAACTCCCTGCACACATACTACTCCTACATCAGAGATTCTTAAATAAAGGACAAGGATTTGGTCTTGGGTTCTGTTTCTATTTTATGTCTGCACTGAAAGAACAAAACAAAGAAATAAAAAGGACGGGTTGATGTGAATGATCTGGACTGTTTCGGTATTGAAGATAATTACCGAAACCTTTTATTTATCAAATAGTTTCAGTAGGTGCTAAGGTTTCTGTATTCCTTAGCTAGTTTCGGTAGGCTTCTGCACTTCTCGAATCTGAAATGTTTCGGTCTTTTCACTGGTTTCGGTACCCCTTCTGTGGGTTTCAGTATTGTTTTATACTTCTCAATGGTTTCTGTATAGTATACATATGGTCTCGGTGGTGGTCTCAAATGATTTAGAATTACCGAAACCTTGAAAAGATTTCGGTATTGCTTGGTGGGTCTCGGTAGTTTTCATTTTCGGTGGGGGTTTCGGTACATGCAAACATACACATGCACTCTGCACACTTCTGTTCCTTCTGTTTTTGTTTCAATAGCAACAGCAAAACAAGGTAATTGAGGGTTGTTTGATGCTTCTTATGAGTGATTAATGCTCCTATATGATAGATAAACTCACACAATTGCATCTTATAATTCATGGCTAAAACACAATCTAAAGCTTCATGGACAGCAACAAAATCCTCCATTTAAATTCCAGATTTTGATTTTAGAATGTGACTTAAAGTTTCAGATTGCTTGTATGATCAATTAAACACATAAAAGTTGCATGCATGGTTTCAATTTTATGTTTTTAACACTAAAATTTGTTTTTAATTCCATCATTTGAAACTGAAACTTATGTTCTCAAACTCACAGAAACCGTGGGTTTCGAAAGAAACAACAAGAACTAAGTTTAAATGATATTTACCTTCAAATCTTGATAATTGTTTGTTGATTCCTTGGCTTGAATTTCACATTTGTTGCAAGATTTTTGATAATCTTGATGGATTTGTGAAGAAGGAGCCGTGAAATGAGAATTAGAAAGATGAATTGGGTTTGGTGTTAAATAATATAAATGAGCAGATTACTCATTTTGAGTATTTATATAACAAAACTTTGTTTAATTATCCATTTGGCCACTAAACTTGATTTATTTCATCATTTGAAATTGTTATTTAATAATAAATACAAAACATGTATTTAACTCCATTATGCCTTTTATTAATTAATATATAACTTACATTGAAAATATATTGTAAATCGTATAGCATAAATGTCATTTAACTTAAAATCAACGTTAATCCCTGTTAATTTTTGTAGATTAAAATTTAGGTCGTTACAGCACAGCCATCGGTTGTTATCAGATAACAGTAAACACATGCTTAAGAAGCGCAGACAACTTGACTTTGCTGATAAGACTTTGTTACACGACATGTCCAGGGCGAATGTTGGTCTTGTTGTTGCTCGTAGATACTTGTCCGACATTGCCAGTGGTTATAAGAACTTAAAATTTAGTAGGAACGCATCAAAAATTTTTAAAAGAGATTTGAATCGGTTCATTGGTAATAGCGATGCTCAGATGGTTGTTGACCGCTTGATAAGCAAAGCAGACGATGTTCCAAATTTTTTCTGTGAGTATAAATGCAACAGCGAGGGCGAGTTAGTATGTTTGTTTTGGGATGACGAAACCATGAAACTGACTACAAAGCTTTTGGGGATGTTGTATCTGCTGACGCCACATATTCTGCAACAAGTAAGTGTTCGTTTAAATTTGGAGTATTTCTGTACTTGGCCTTTTCTATGTAGAATGATCTCACATTCTACATAGAATACCGTTATTCAACGGAGAATTTTCATATATTTCCAATAGAATATATTTTTGTTTTTGTCTATGTTAGTTACTTGATGTGTTGTCTCTTCGCATTAGATACATGATGGTGTTTGTGCCATTCACTGGAATTGATAATCACGAGAAATGCGTGACATTCGGAGCCGGTTTAATAGCAAGCGAATCAATTGAGTCATATGTGTGGTTGTTTGATGCATTCCTTCATAATATGGGGCATGAACCAAACCTCATTGTTACTGACCAGGATGCTTCAGTAAAGTAAGCAGTAGCAAATGTTTTCAGCACCGCAAAACACCGTTTGTGCATGTGGCATATAACCCAAAAGGTTGCCCCATAAGGTTTTTGCAATTGCATTAATTTCCGTATTCTAGAGTAATGTAGGGTATGTTTTTTTAATGTCAGTAATCCCCAATTACTTGAATGGATGCAGGTGTGCTACGAACTTTTCAACGACAATGATTTCCGTGTGAGGTTTAACGATATAGTGTGGTCTCGCAACATGGAAGTTGATGAGTTTGAAAGGAAGTGGAATTTATTCATAGAAGACTACGGTTTATCAGGCAACAGATGGTTTAATGACATTCACAAGGACCGTGAGTTATGCATTCCAGCGTTTTTCATTGATGTTCCGATGAATGGGTTAATGAGAACAACATCTCTTTCTGAAAGTGAGAATTCTTTCTTTAAAGTTTGCAAAAATTACCAATCTACTTTAGTTGAGTTCATGATGCGATTCGAAGGCGCCATGGAAAAACAGAGAAATGCTCAATTTGAGTTGGATGTAGAAGATGAGACAAGGAGCGAAACAATGAAGTCCCATCTTGCGATTGAGAGGCACGCCCATGATGTATACTCTCACTCGATTTTCAAGTACGTCCAGAATGAAATTTCTTCAGGGTTAACAACATGTGTCCAAATCGCAACATCATACGATGAATCAATGGAAGTGATCACAATAAAGGATAAAGCTGCGACAAATCATCAAAAAAAGGATTTCAAGGTTCATTTCCCTAAAAAACTTTTTTTTAGTCTTTTTTCAAATATTGGAACCAATATATAGAGATTTTATTCAAATTCTACATAAACTCTTTGTAGAATAAGTTTTTCGATGCCAGGTCTGTGTGTTGTTCTAAACAGAATGGTCTCATATTCTATATAGAATAACGTTATTCTGTTAAGAAAAAACGATTATTCTACGTAAAATACTGATATTCTACATAGAATATCGATATCATGCTTTAAAATAACCCATATTCTACGTAGAATAAGAGCATAGAATCCCGCTATCCATATGATTTGAAACGTATACATTTTGTACGTCATTGGTTGATTATTATGTATTTAATACAGGTTGTAAAAGATTCCATCAGCTCACCATTGATTGTGATTGTCGGATGTTCATTCGGATGGGGTTGCTTTGCAGACACATTTTTTGTGTTCTAAATGTAAACGATGTCGAAAAGATCTCCATAATTACATCATGCCCCGTTGGACCAAAGAGGCGACTTACTTCAATCGTATGCGCAAAGGTATTGCTGAATCCAATAATATAAGAAAGGAAGCATATGAGTTCATGAGTTACATCCAGAACGTTGTTTTATGTCTACACGATTCACCAGAAAAGATTAGTACTCTTTTTGAAATGTTCAAGAAAGACGTGGGGGAGGTTGACGTCGATGGGAAGTGTATGGCTAGCTATAACAAGGACGAAACTTTTGAGAGGCTTCTAGGATCAAAACCACCAGAAACATTAAGTATTCATGTTCCAACTGGTATTCGCAACAAAGGATGCGGGACAAACAAAAGGTTGATCGGGCTAAGGGAGAAAAAGGTAGTCGAGAGCCACAAAGGCACTCGTTTATGCAGGTCCTGTAATAGCCAAACAAACCATGATTCTCGTAACTGCCCGCTCAAAGGGAAATGAGCGGCTAAGTTTGAGTAGTTTTGCATGATCTTCATTGCTAAAGATTGTCAGTAATCCTTTTTGTATTGAAGGGGAAAAGATTTTATTTCATTGCTAAAGATTGTCAGTAATATACATAGAATCTTTGAAATATTTTTCGAAGAATGTTTTAGGTGTTGTTTGATTTCATAAGATGTTAATTGTCTGATGTCTGATTCCACCTCTGATTGATGAGAGGTGGTCCTGATAAGATACTAAGATCTGATAATAGAATTCAATAAGTCTGTTTGTTTTATAAATAATCTGATTCTGTTATTTTTATTAATTTTACATATTAATTCCCAAAACCAAACAGATATCATTGATTAAAGTCAAATATCAAGTAAGAATAATATCATTGAATCAAAGTGATCTATGTAAACATTTAATATCATTCAAATAACATTAACAAGATTTAAGTAAGAAAGCAATTCAAGTTTATAAGTTATAATCAAGTAACATAAATGCATTAAAATAAACATATAACCAACATGCTTTCAAGAATCAAATAACAATTAAAGTTATAAGTTATAATCAAGTTTATAAGGTTACGTTTATTAACTTACAAATAACTTAAGTTTATAAGTTATATAGATATGTTATTGAAAAATAATAAATTTTATCAAAAATTGTTGGAATATTTCTCGTTATAATAAATATGGTAATAGGTAGGGTAGGGGTGGGGTAGGTTGAGGGTGGGGTGGGGTAAATAGGATAGGGTAATGATGTAGGGGTAGGGTGGGTAGGTTGAGGGGTAAGGTGGGTGGGGATGGGTTAGATTTTGAGGGGTAGGGTAGGGGTGAGGTGGGTTAGGGTTTGAGGGGTAGGGGGTGGGAAGGAGATAGGGGTAGGGTGGGGTGGGATAAGGACGGGTGAGGTGGGGTGGGTAGGTTTGATGGGTTAGTGTAGGGGTGGGGTAGAGTTGGATAGGGTAAGTGTGGGAGTGGGGTGGGAAGGGTTAAGGGTGGAGATGGGGATGGGGTGGTTTAAGTAAGTTAAGGGTAGCTAGGGTAGGGTGAGATTAGGTGGTTGAGGGTAGGGTATGTTGAGGGTGGGGTGGGGTGGGGTAGGGGGTTAAGAATAGGGTAGGGTAGGGTAGGGGTAGGGTGGGTGAGGTAAGGTATGGGGTAAAGGTAAGGGTGGGGTGGGAGAGACGTGTATTTTTTTTTGGTGTGATAAGTGGTGGTAAGAAGCATATCAAAGTCTTATCCTGATAAGACATGATAAGAGAATTTTGACTCTTATGTCTTCTGCATATCAAACGCACTTATCAGTATTTTCTCTTACCGAATAAAAGGTTACCTCTGATAAGAGCCTGATAAGTGGCTATCAAACACCCCTTTAATATGTTGCGTTTTACCTATAAAATAGTTTTTGTATGTTACATAGAATATATTTGAAATATTCCAAATATCCATAGATTGTTGTTTTAAATACCTCAAATAGAGTTTAAACTTTTTATACTTTGAGACTCGCAGATCATACTCCTTAGAATAAGTTAGAACTTAGATATAATATTTTTGTTAATTCGCATAGAATACATTAATTCTACGTAGAATGCAACATATTCTCCACAGAATACAATACTCTACATAGAATGCAACATATTTTACACAGAATACATTACTCTACATATACATAGAAATTTTCATTCTATTAAAGATGAACTATAGACTTATCATACTCCTTTGAATAAGTTAGAACTTAGATATAATATTTTTGTTAATTCGCATTGAATACATCAATTCTACATAGAATGCAACATATTCTCCACAGAATACATTACTCTACATATACATAGAATTTTTCATTCTATTAAAAATGAACTCTAGACTTACATAGAATCTTCCATATACTCATAGAATGTTTTTAAATAAATGCATGTTAGATATGTCATGTTCATAGATTCTACACACATAATATCGATGAAACTACCAAGTTTTTTTCCCAAGCATCAGAATATGTAGCTCAAAATAAAATGGACAATGATTTTTGTTTTCCAACCATAACCCTTGAACACTTTGATAATGCCTTAATTGTTTTAATCAGGCAAAGCTAGACGGGCTTCTGCCTCCATCTTTGCTTCTTCAACCAACTCTTTCACCTTCTCTTCTCCAATCTTCCAGAATTCTTCACACTTCAACAGAAACTCCTTCTTTAGCTGGTTCACATCCGAGAGAATTATCTTGGTCAGGTACATCGCCCTCAGCTTTCTCAGAATTGATTTCTGTTTCTTCCCCTCGGTTTCCAGCCCACAGTCCTAGCTCTTTGCCCCTTGTACGTTTCCATAGGTCTCATCAAGAACACCCCACAATCTACGCTGTTCTCCTTAGTTGCCCATTTCACTTTTAAACGTTTCGGGGTGCACCTCTCAATCGCTTCTGCCTTTGGATGCTCTATCAACGCTAGGTAGTGGGAGAAGTATGTGTGCTGCAGCGACAGAGGAAAATCATATTATGTTATGATACATTTCGAGTATGGAAGAAAATTATATTCTGTATGAGACATTCTATATTTTTTTGTTGTTGTTTAGGAAACTATATAGTACCAGGCATTCCGGTATTATCGAATATTTTGCAGAAAAATCGACCTCCATGCCGCTGTTGTCAATAACATCAATGCTCAGCTTTTTCAAGTTGAACACTATTAGATAGAAGTGTTGGGAGCGGATGATCGGAAAAAACACCTGCAGTTAACAAAATGACCAGAAGATTTACCAGAATGTTGTTCATAATATGTTATTAACACCAAAAAAGCGTTCATACCATATCAACTTTGAACATTTCTACTTTCGGCAACCATGGAACTTCGCACATTGAGTTCATGGTTGCGTTGAGTATATTCTGGAGTTTCATATCAAACTCATGATTTTTAATCATGGCGTCGTTCTGAGATAATTAAGAAACAATATAAAGATAAGCATACACATTATGAAACGCTAAAAATAAGCGTGGTTAACAATTCTACGTAGAATATGTTTCCATTATATATAGAATATTTTGCATTCTACGTAGATTATTTTGTATTCAGCGTAGAATATGTTAATATTCTACGTAGAGTTTTATAGAATGCATTCAAAACTTCATAAATTTGTTATTCTTTATTGACTAGTTAGCCATTCTATATGCACATACAGATTCTGGATTCTTTTATAAGAGTTTTTATAGATCATATTTCCTAAGCTATATTATATATTTGAAATCACAGTTTCGGGAAAATCTATTCTATAGAGTTTGATATATCCTAAAAATATGCAATCTATGTTGAATAGATTAATATAAGAAACAATCTATACAATATACGTTGCATAGAATAAAAGTAATTTACATATATCAATATACGATGGTTTCTTCCTTCAAGACAGAAATAGGAAAAACTTACCAATGCATCAACATTCACAAACAAGCGGTAGGGGTCTGTCTTCCGGTGGATGGATTTTGGTTCTTCTTCGTTCAACACAATTGCCCATAGGTCTATAACCCCGTAATAGACCCACACATCATGAGCTAGGCTTTCAAAGTGCACAAGGGTACTAAAACCTGAACTCTCAGTCTTGACATGCTTTCGCTGACACAAAATACAGATTGAGAACGAAATAAGATTGACAATGAACATAGAATCAAGTGTTTTAAAACAAAAGAATACAGTCGAATACCTTATAAAAAATAAAAAGTTATTTCAAAAACATAGATAGGAAATAAAGTACCATGGATCAATGTTTTTAAAGCAGAAAATGAAATGCCAAATAGTCCTCTCCACGTCGTCCAGCTTTATGAGGTTGTTCACCATACGTGAGACATACGACGACCTCAAAAATGACGACGACATTCGTACTCGAACATCTGTCGGTGTTTTTTCATCAGCAACAACCTTCATAACCTCCTTTCCCTTGTCAGCCTTGGCGATTTTAACTTGGGGCACATCCCCGGCCATGATCTCCTCAGCCCCTTATTTGTTGTCAACTCCAGCTTCCGTATCTTTTACACTATCTTCTTTCTCGGGCATAACATCCTCCCCCCTCTTCAAACTGTCTCCTTCTACAACTCCTTCAGTTCTTTTTTTTTTTTTTCATCATGGGTTAGCCCCAGACTGAAGCTTGGGGGTGTCATCTGCCCCACCAAAACGTTCGACCTTCTTTTTGTGAGTTGGTCCATGCTTTTGTCAACTTCGGCTATAACCCGGTGAATTCTAGAATTGGGTCTCGGTTATTGCGGTCCCTCCCTGAACCTCTTTTTCTCCCCCAAACAATCGCATCACTTTTGATTCCAGATGCCTCAAATCATCATTGTCCGAAAACTTATTCAAAGCCTCCCTAACCATTGACGTCACAACTTCCTTGCACTCCAAAGCCTCGTTGTATTTGTTTTCAATTTTCAGAATCTCTCTCGCAACATCCCCAGATTCAGCAGCCTCTTCATCATCTTCTTGTTTTTCAGCAGTGTCAACGTCATCGTCTACTTGTTCAACATCATCAAGAATCTCTCCAATCCCAAATACTCCACTTTTCAACTCATCCCCCTCTTGTCTCCTTAGGGTTGTAAACTCCTAGGTGTGAATCAACGGTCTACTCCTCGATACAGTGTTGTGTTGACAACGAGCATAATCTACGTATAACAGCTGAACAAAAATAAATTTTTATGTTAATAACGGGATCAAAACAGATTATAGCAATAGAGTAATCATACATAGAATTTTTCTTTTACACATAGAATGTTTTTTCATTACACATAGAAGAGTTACATGATGTTAAAATTCATGCATACATGATCAATAGAATTTTCCATCCTACATAGAATCTTTTCATTCTATTAAAAATGATCTATCGAATTACATAATTTTCTTCATTCTATTCTAGAATGCTTTTTATTCATGCATAGATGATCTATAGGATTGTCCATCCTACATATTATTTTTCATTCTATTAAAAATGATATATTGAATCACATAATATATTTTTCTATTCTATGTAGATGATATATAGAATTTTCCATTCACTCATAGAATGTGTTTCAACATATGAATATCAGTTCTACCATAAATATTAAGTTTTCAACATATAATATGACCAAGTATATTTCAAGCATTAATCATTGGTTCCAAAACCACTATTCGGTACTTACAGTCAATAAAACCAACGAGCCGCAATGGCAAAATCCGCTTGCTACCTTCGGCCAATATAGCTTGCATTACTTTAAGACATCAAATATGTATCCACACCAATCCAACTTTTGAAATTCTTCTGCCGGGCTCATCAATGGCAAAAGTCTCTGGTTGACTAAGCTCATCCGGGTGCCTTCAGCCAAAATCGTCGAAACCAAAACAATGAAATTTTACGTGAACATTCTATCAGAAATGTTTTTGTCTGAAATAGCCTCTAAAACATCCAACGGCCTTATTTCGGAACTTTTAAACTGGTCCCTCCACATCATGGTCACTTCGTCCCTTTTATTGGACACCGCTACCCTGGATATATCAATCCCTTCTTTGGGTACCCCAAACACGTTGTGGATCATATCCTTCGTGAATACCATCTCACCTTGCTCCATCAGAATGCTACAGCTTTCAGGATTGAAATTATCAATCACGTAGTATCCAAGTTTGGATGGAATTCCCGAAACTTTCATATCTAAAAGACTCCCCAAGCCTAGGTTTTTGACAATTGTTTTTTGCCATTCTGTCATCGTCGATGCCGCCTTCATTAAGGTTCCGGGAGAGAAACACGATTTCAGCACCCTCACTCCTACTTGCTCCTCAACATCCTCATGTTTGACTGATATTTCCTCCTTGATTTCTCTCTTCACGTTGTCTTGAGTCAATCTGCGTCGTTTCTCTCTTTGTATTTTCTCTCCTTTGGTCTTTTTCTCTCCCAAATGATGTTGTTTGCTTTTAGAAGCGAGTTTCTCGACAATTGCATCCAAGAATTTGTCAGAAATCTCAAAACCTTTATCTTCTCTTTTCCTTTTCCGCTCTTTCTTCATTTTTGATTTTGCTCGTTTATCTGTGAGAAAATGGAAATTTCTATAAATCATCTACATAGACTCAACAACATTATGTAATTCGATAGTTCATTTTTAATAGAATGAAAAATTTTATGTAAGATGTAGATTAAAATGAAATTTATGGAGAATTAACAATATTATATCTAGAGTTAAAAAAAATCTTATGTATATTAAAAATTATTCTATGGGGAATAAACATAAATTTATGTACATTTAAATGCATTCTAGGAGAATTAACTTATTCTACGGAGTATGGATTTTTAAAAAACAATCTATGGATTTCAAGTATTTTTCCAATATAACCTATGTAACAACAGGTAGCCAACTGTTCTGTTTATATTTCATGTAGATTATGAAAAAAATAGTATCTTCGACTTTTTACAGATTAAAAAGATTTACCCTCAGATGAAGATGAGACAGATGAATCCGAATCCTCAGAGCTATCAAATTTTTCTATTTTCTTCCGCCGGCTAGGAATCTTTTTCAGTTTTCCTTTCTTCGACTTTTTTGATGACACTGAAAATGTGTCACTAGATTCGCTTCCCTCTTTTTTGGCGACGGTCTTCATCTGCTTTCCTTTAGCTCCCTTTCATGTTTTCTTTGTATTTTGTTTTTCTTTTTCCGAAGATTCTGTTATATATGAATTATCAACTCATGTGATAGAACTTATTTAAAATTATGATTCCCGAAAAGCTAAAAATCTCATCTATAAATGCAAATATCACAACCGAGGTAGTATAAGAATCATTCTACGTTAAATGATCATAGATGCTCTTGTAGAATCTATCATTCTATAAAAAAATGTCGTAGAATTTTTATAGATCACATGGTTAATCATACCCCTTATACATAGATTGCTTTTGTAGAATTTATCATTCTATAAAAAAATTCGTAGAATTTTTATAAATCCCAAGTTTAATCATACCCTTATACATAGAATGCTCTTGAATTATACAATCTTTTCATTTCCTATCAAAGAATTATAGAATACATTTCTAATCTGGATCCAACCTATCATACTTCCTAATAATAAGAGAAATCACATTTAAGTTTTTGATACCCGAAAAGCTATAAACTCATCATTCTTTAAAATATTTCGTAGAACTTTTATAGATAAAAGTTTAAACTCATCATTCTCCATAGAATTTCTTGAAGGATTATGAGTCCTATTTAGAATATCATTTATTTTCTATGAACCAATTCTAATCTACAAAGACTAATTCAAAGCATTACAAAATAACCCCCAAATCCAAGGGCAATGGTTTGTAGAATACTTTTCTAAAGCTGAATCCAACCTTACATACACTCAAAATAACCAGGTAAAATTCACCATGACATTATACGTGTTCTTTAAAACTTTTTTATCTCAAAAAATAATCAAAAAAATGCCATAAACCCTAAAATTTAGGGTTTATAGATATACATTTAAAAAATTTCACTCACCCAATAAGAGAAAACCATAAACAAAATCAACATTCACCAAAGAATTATCATAATCAACAAATCGTCTATTTGAGAGCATTGTATCATCCATAGAATGATCATAGAAGACAAAAACACTAAAGAAAAACTACATCTACCAAAATCGTCCCCTGACGACACTCGCACTGGCTTAGTTGCAGCAAACCTCTGCACCACAACCCTATCATCTTCTTTTCGCCTATCTTTAGAAACCCCCTTCCCTGTAGAATGCATTTTCGTCAAATGCAGATATTCGAAAACTTACATGAACAAAAAACCATTATCCGGTAAAAGAATCTCATATTTACTTACCTTTTGGTTTATTGTACAACTGGTTTAGTGTTTCTTCTTCGGTCACCGACAACGAAGACATTTTTTTCCGGCGAGAAGGAGCAACAATCCGGCGGTTTTTTTGGGAGAAGAGAGAAGGCTGTGAAAATCGAGGAGGGAAATGATTGAGGTACAAATGTGGGCGTGAGTTTGAAAGGAAGCGAATGGTTTTTTTATGCCCATTATACCCCTTACCCACCCATTTTTCCAACAAAAAAAACCCCTAAACCCTTCTTAATTTCAAAAATGCCATCATACATCTATGCCATTGATTCTATGAAATCAATGGATGAGATTAGTTCTTAGGTTCCCACATTCTTTATGGTTCTTAGAAGAACCCTCCTCTATATATATATATATATATATATATATATATATATATATATATATATACTAGGAACACATAAAGCAAAAATTTAATAAATATACAAATAATAATTAAATTAATTTTTTTGTATTTATA
This sequence comes from Centrapalus pauciflorus, assembly GCA_020465985.1. Lineage (NCBI taxonomy): Eukaryota > Viridiplantae > Streptophyta > Magnoliopsida > Asterales > Asteraceae > Centrapalus > Centrapalus pauciflorus. Next base: position 167,789 of record JAANYP010005412.1, on the reverse strand, counting down.
AAATTATATTAATTAACTAATTCATACTTTATTAAAATAACCACTTAAATTTAAATCCAAAAATATAAATTGGTTAGAAGGACCAAAACTGAAAGTAATTAATTAGTTGAGGAACGATAACTGAAAGAGCAAAATTGTCATTTGAAGTATCCCAAATGTTTATATAAGTGTTTAAATAAGGATTTTCAATACTCATAACAATTATAAATATCCCTTATATTTGATTTATATTCAAATTATACTAATTAAATGATTTATTTTTTTCTTTATCTATATCTATACTACTTTAAAGTTTTAGTCTTATAAGCTTTAATACACATTATTTATTTGTTTATCATATTATATAAATATCTATATCTATATTTATACCATGTTATCTATATATACTTACATACAACCTTATTAGTTTATTTACCCGCGTATTACACGGATATTTTTTATATATTGTTATTATGTAAAATATAATAAGCTAAAAGATAAATATAGAAATATAATTTTTTTAAACAAAAGTATATAAGAATGATATTATTATTCATCAAGACCTATTAATATTTATATTTCCATATTTATATTTCCATGTATATACATACATACATACATATATATATATATATATATATATATATATATATATATATATATATATATATATATATATATATATATATAGAATATGGTTCGTTTGAGTACCTAAAAATGCAGAGTACCGTGAGTACCTGTGAACACACGGGTTTCAGATGTGAACTTGCTCCGAAAAAAAAAAAATTTTTGAATTTTTTTTCATATTCATTTAGATACAAATAATATAAGGCTATTCGTAAACAATTATATACATTTACACTTTCTATCATTTTAAAAGTCATGTGAACGTGAAAAAATTCATGTGAACATACTTAGTTGTGAACACACGTTCACAACAGTACACTTCATGTGAACACACACGTTTCACATAGTTCTAGTGTGATTTTTTGCAAGTAGTCTTGTATTATTAATTTAAACTTGATTATGAAAAAAATTTAAAAAAAAATGATTTTAAGCGAGGTACCTCCGGTACTTCGCAAAACTAGTGGTACTCATTTGAACCCAAATATATATATATATATATATATATATATATAGATTTGGGTTCAAATGAGTACCACTAGTTTTGCGGAGTACCGGAGGTACCTCGCTTAAAATTATTTTTTTTGAAATTTTTATATCATAATCATGTTTAAATTAATAATATAAGACTACTTGCAAAAAATCACACATAAACACACACTATAACTATGTGAAACGTGCAAGTTCACATGAACTGCACTGTTGTGAACGTATGTTCACAGCTAAGCATGTTCACATGAATTTTTCCACGTTCACATGACTTTTAAGAGGCTACGAAGTGTGAATGCGTGTAATTCTTTTACAAATATGCTTATATTATTTGTATCCAAATGAGTATGAAAAATTTTTTTTTAAAAAAAAACTTTTTTTCGGAGCATGTTCACATCTTAAACCCGTGTGTTCACAGGTACTCACGGTACTCTGCATTTTTAGGTACTCACACGAACCATATTTTATATATATATATATATATATATATATATATATATATATATATATATATATATATATATATATATATATATGTTCTCCTCAACTTATTAAAATTTATCGGGTTTGTCTTCATTTTTAGGTTGCGTTCTATTCTTTGAATGTTGATGCTATTCTGGTAATTCTTCTAGTGTTGTTTGTTTGCCGCTGCTGTGAAGACCAAAATGTGACAAAACGTTGATTTGCACATAATGTGAACCCAATTCTAGTTTGTGACCAGAAGAGGAATCGTTAGAACGTAACTATAATACACCAAACATGTTCGCTTACTTTTTTCTTCCTTCTTCGATTTTTCCTTGATTGTGATGCTCCATTCACCATTTCTTTGTTGCTCTTCGATTTTAGAGTTTCTGTTTTCGTTTCGGGTATTTGTTCACATGGGTTTTTTTACTTGTTGGTTTTTGCTTCTGCTCTAATGTTTGAACTGAAGAACTCCGTGAATGAAGACGTTTACGTAAAAAGACGAAAAGGGGAAAGTTTTTGCTTGTTAAATGAGACGGTTTTTTTTATTAAATTTTTCTTTTTGTAAGTTTTTTTTTTATTAAAAATCTCCATTTTTCCCTTACGGTTTTCATTGTGATGAGTTGTGCACGGTTTTTTTTTTTTCATTTATTTACATTTGCCCATCACATATTAATTAGGTCATTGATCTATGGTTTGTTTAATTTTATCTTATGGTTTAATATTGGTACCTTCGGGTACTCTAAATAAACATGGTACCTCCTCGTCCTTCTAAAATACAAAGTTCAACACTATAAAAAGTTAAACAATATAAAAAAGTGTTTCACAAAAAGGGCTCTTAGTCTATTATATATATAGATTTTTAAGTTCCATGGGTCCCACTATATTAAAGTGGGCGAAAGAGTCCGTCCCATATTAAAAGTACATGTTCATTACAATAAAATATTTATTTCATACAAAACATGTTTATATAAAATGTTCACAAAATGTACTATGTTGAACCCAATTCACATATTGAGTTCACTACGATAAAAATGCTCTATTTCTTGCAAAAAATAATATTTGCACATGTTCCAAAGATGCAATCCATCAGATCACATGTGCCATATTGTTTTAAATATAAATAAATAAATGTAACTTCACATCCCCATTATTAATTTTTGTAATTTAAAAACATTTCTCATATTATTTTTAAATTTATCAGGAAAAATATAAAACATTATACTAATTTT